>ML812312.1:20242-37854 GCA_009831015.1 Picea engelmannii
TATCATAGCTGATAATTAGATAGTTGATTTGAGTTATTATAATCATAATTAGTATCTTGTATATATAATAGTTAGTTTATAGTTAGATTAGTGTAGTTAGTTTAGTTTGCTTTATTAGTTTCTAGTTTCATCTATTTTACTTAGTTTCTTGTATTTAGTTAGTTTGTGTTATTCACCTTTAGTTAGATTTCTTAGCTCAGATCATTTCTCTTTGGTTTTCATAGAAGACCTTAGAGCGGCCAACGGAGTCGTTAAACTCATCAGGGTGGTCCATTCCAAACGGCTTGGGTTATTTAGACAACCCCGGACCGGTTCCACTCTCCCAGTTGACGGACGATCAATTTTGCCCGCCAACAAGACATAATCTTGTAAGACAACCGAGATAAGAGATATCATGTTAATATGAACATGTCCATCCGAATAGGATACCTATTTCAAACTCCTTTTAATGTGATCTAGATTCCAGGCCCAATTTATTAACCATTTCATGATAAATCTCAGGAAGGATAGTGAATTTCAAGCCTTGAAAGGGGATATCTATCTATTTGAAAGATGAGTAGAAGAGATCCATTCGATAGGACCCATATGATAAATACCTAGGAACCTTAGGCTACACCTAAGGAAGCTAAGTCTTCTTGGTTTCAGAGCTCCAGAAGTTAGGGACTTCGAAGTATGACCGACCTTACCAGCCTTATATTGGTCGAAGGTAATCGTGAGACTCAGTTTCTCGTAAGGTTGACCAGTGTTAGGCGGTTCCCCAGGTATTTAGGTGAACCTATCTTACCAACTAAACCGGGATCCAAAACCTCGAATGTCGAAGTCACAAAGGACTCAGAACCATAGATCGATGGATCCTTTAGGTCCTTCCCCTATCGTCGATATACCGAGGACGCATGGCACTAGCCCCTTTAGTTTGGATATTGGGCACTTCAGGAGATGAGAGGATTTTGCATCGCAACACTCCTGAACATTGAATCCTAGAGGTATGAAGAGTCGTAGATCTATAAACCTACATGGTCGGATATCAACCGTGAGATCTGAGGAATTTTATAAGTATGTCAGTCTGGGGTGTTATTGGATAAATCGGTGAATGCATACATAAACTAATCTCCCTAGATCCACCTGGATCTAGAAAAAATAAAGACAGGACATGATGCTTTCCCTAAGTTACAATCATTGAATTTACTACCAAAGAAGGAATGGATGACATACCTTTAGATATCGCTTCCTTATATATTTTTTGTCCCTGCTTCGCTTCAGTGCTCTTGTGAGTTCAAATATGCAATGACACAAACCAACCAAAGTGAAAGAAACAATAGTAGATTCAATGAAAACCTAAACATGCGATCAAGGAGTCATGTAATAAAATACTAATGATTTTATGGGAAAGAAACATGTCACTGTATTATATTGAGTAAAAGAAGAAGATACAACCAAACTGCCTTGATGTTGCAAGTTCCCTTTCAGTAGTCCTTTGTTCCAACACAAGTATACACTTTCTCCGAATTTGTATGAAGATGGTCCAAAAAATCTTGATGGACAAATGGAGACCTCAAGCATCAGTTGCAACAAGATTCTTCACACAGTCTTCAGCCTATTCTTTCAACAATTCCTTTTTCAATCTTGCTTCACATTTTCAATGAGAAACCTATCATTATATAGGATAAGGAGAAGTGGTTAAAGAGATGAGGATGATCCCACAAAATCAAAGAAGCCAGTAGGATCACAATCATACGAACGCCACCTCACATTCTAGAAGATCCTCCTTCTAGAAACTTTGTGAACTTATTCCTTTCTTTAGCTTTCAAATGTCATCGCACCCTTCCTATATAGCAATCTGCGGAAACCCCGTGAGCTAGGTATAGAGTAGCCTACGGAAATCAAGAATTTATGCACTATGTATTACTCCTAGCCTGCGAACTCCTTCTAAAAACAATCCTTGTAGAGGAATAAATTAGTTATTTTTCTCATGCAAAAGATCCTTTTGAGAGCCTGAACATGTGGTTGTAGAATCATCATCAGGGTGACCAAAATAATGTGTAACATGGGGTGACGTGGTGCAGTGACATCACCTAGGGTGACATAGACCCTAACTTGATGTGCCATGTGTCACTTGGATTCGTGTGTATCATGTACCCTATAGGCCCATTGGAATGTAACACATGTCACCCTGACCCCTCCTACGTGTCAATTCCTTATACGTGTTCACCTAGCCAACGTGGTTGGTGAAGTGACTGGGACTCCGGGAGTCCAGGACTTTGGGACTCCATAACATATGGGATGTAAGTATGGTAGAGAGATCGAACGAACTGAAGGCCAAATCCACGTGGTGAGCTTGAGGGACTTCGAAGGATTGGAACTCTGGGTGGTCTCGTGCGTAGATAGTAAAGAGGCGTGGAGCGCCGAAACGTGGAATTCCTCCACAGTTGATATAAGAGAAAGAGAGTAAGTCTAATCATGGGTTCGGATGGTGGATGGTATTCCACTGTGGAGGAAGAAACTTGGAAATAGTACATGTGAGGTGGATCCATGTGGGTGCCACATGGCCCTCAACCAAAAATTCCCAAAGAACTTTGGAGAGATATATCTGCCAGTTTTGGGATCAATTTTTTAGCATGGAGACCATGGTTGGAAAACTTTGGACAAGCAAGATGTGGTAGAGACCCCGAATGAAGGATTTGATCACTTAAGGAGAAACAAATTTTGAGGCCCCATCCCTAGGAAAGCCACTCAGGGGTTGGGTGTGTTACATTCTTGGACTTATATATTTGACACCTTCTGCATTCAAAGAGTAATTTTTGTTTCTTACAATGAAATTTGTAATTATTTCTCTGCTTCAAACTTCTTGCTCCTTTTTATAGATAGCCTTCATCGAAAGTTAAAGATTGCATTGCATTCATATTTTCTTTGAAGTATTCTTCAGTTCAAGTGTCACACATCATAGTCAATTTTTACTTCCGTGATCCTTTTTGAGTAAAAACAACCATAAAAGGGACAAGAACATAATATAAAATCAACTAGACTTTTTCTTTATTAGAAAACTATTATAAGTCTAAGATCTTAGGGCCTTGTTTGTAGGGTGGAGAGTAAATTCTCCAAGGCCACTTAAACAAAATTGTAGAATACTAGAGACTGTTGAAATCCAAGTAGTAACAACTAACATTTTTCTGGAGAGCTCCTCTTAACGAGAGTTAAGCACAAGGTCAAGCGAAGTGACGGTTTGAGACTCCCCTCTTCTATTTGCCTAGTGGGACTACATCAAGTTTGGAGATTTGAAGAGTGGTAGGTCCTTGGGGTGACACCACTTCTTATTGGTATTTGGGTTGTGGATTTTTTTCCACTATTCAAAGTTCCATTTTCATAGTATTGATTGTTGACTAGTTACCCGCCCGATCGTATGTTGTGAAATTGGTAAACATAGTCTCTTTTCCTAGGATTCTACACGGGTGACTGCAAGGGGGGTTCCTTCTTCAGAAGGTTCCTTGTGGCACCTGAGTCATATGTCGCATCACACTTTCAGTACCCCTAGATGGTGGCCTCGATAAGTGAGGGTTACTTGCACCAGGAAGGACTATCATGTCGAGGTCAAGGTAACTGCTTCTCACATCTTCATTGACGGCCTCATCTCCCGTCTCCAAAATATCCCTATTTCCTTTGTTTTTTTTCTATTATATTATAGGGACTTTGGTAGTGTTTTGTCTTTGATATAGAGAACCCTAGGTTGATTTTATGTCTATGGAATCAGTTTCTAGAACTCCCAATGAAGGGACCCCTTTTCCCGGGGAACCTTTTATTTTTCCTTCTTTTGGAAACGTTGGTCCTCCTTATATTGCTACATTGAGTCTTCCAATATTCACTATCAGGTTATCAGTATGGTTGTTTTCCACTCCAGTGATCCTAAATGTTCCTGGTACATCATATGAAATCCCTCCACCCAAATAACATCAACCTCATGTTGACCCTTTGCCTTCTTCACCTATCATATCTTCTTCCTCGTTCGGTGAAAGCTCTAAAGCTAGTAACCATGTGGATAAGAAGAAGAAGAAAATGAATATTAAGAAGAAGAAAAATAAGCAAGGGGCCAAGATTCCAACCACTGCAGGTCATGTTGGAGACACTCAACCAATTATTGTTAATCATGTTGGGAGTGTTGATGGTATTGACAAGCCTACCAAGACAACTCGCAAGCCCAAATTCCCTTGTAGGATTTGTAATCATGACCACCTTCTTAATTATTTACATGGTATTCCCAAGGTATTCGAAGTGTGGTCTATGGGTTCCCAACAAATCGTGTCACCATTTTCCTCAAGTCATGTTGTTGACAACCCATCAACCAGTAATCATAAGGTTGGAAGTAAGAAAGGTAGAGTGAATTTTCCTTGTAGGTTATGTGAAGGAAGCCATCAAACTTAAATTTTCCCTTGTATGGATGAGGCTTCACATTTGTTGGAAGATATTGTTGTTTCCCAACAAAATTGTCCAACTGGTTATCGTACATTCTCTCCCAACCCACCATTAGTTGATGAATTGGTCAATCTGACTCCATCATCAGTTAATTCAGTTGATCAAGTGATCGATCTAGTTCCATGATCGGTTGATCTAGTTGATCAAGTGATTGATCAGGTTTCGTCATCGTTTGATCCCACTCTTTTCCCCTTGGAGAGTGAAGTTCAAGTGGTCGACCCAATTCCATCATCGTTCGTCGATCCCACTCTTTCCCCCTTAGAGAGTGAAGTTCAAGTGGTCGACTTGATTCCATCATCAGTCGTTAATCCCACTCTTTACCCCTTAGAGAGTGAAGTTAAATTGATCAAATTGATTCCATCATCGGTCGATCCCACTCTTCCCTTGAAGAGTGAAGTAGGTAATTCTTAGGTTCTTATTGTCACTACAGATAACTCCGGACAAGGGAGAATTTCACCCATTTTCACGAAAATCCCTCCAAGTACTAAGGTCATTTCCTTTTATTGGAATGGACTGATGACACCTCACCTTCCTTCCTACTTTCATTTCCAAATCGTTGCATTAGTTTGTGATATAAATATATGGTACTCTATTATAGATGAAGGCGCTTATGTTATCCTTTTATCCTCAAATGCTTGGAAAGTTGTAGGTTCCCCTCAACTTGTTCTCAGTACTCAGAATCTGTTGCATTTTAACAGAAGTGCCAATGAACCTTTAGGGATCCTTCCTAGATTACCTCTCACCTTAGGAGGGAAAACTATCTATACTGACGTGATGATAGTCCAAGGCCCCTTGGATTTTAATTTACTCCTTGAGAGAGACATAAAATCTATTGTGTCAACACTTTTTTGAGTGATGTATTTCCCTCATAATGGAAACATTGTGATCATTGACCAACTTTCATTCACTATCCCTCATATGAATTCCAACCATACAACTTCCTTAAGCGTTCCTCATATGCAAGCGGTATCCACCCCACCATAGGTTAATTATGTGGTGACATGTCCCATGCTTTCAACTGATGATGAGAAGGAGCCTCTCACTATATGCTCTTATCCTTCGGATTTAAATTCGACAGTTGAAATGGTACCTCCATCGTTAGGGAAATTGGATTCTATTCTCCCCCCTATTGATCTGAGTGAGTCCCTTACCATGTAGTCATTCTAGAGTGTTGGTCTTCCTTCTGATGAAGACCTCTTAGAAGCCATGGTAGAGAGTTGTGAGCATAGTTTATTTTATGGTTTCAATCTCGTTAAAAAATGAAACCATCCTTGAGCACAGTTTATTTTTTTATTTCAAGATCATTAAAAAATGAAACCATCCCTGAGCAGGTTTTATTTTATGGTTTCAAGCTCATTAAAAAATGAAACTAGCCACGAGCATAGTTCTTGTTTCTGTGTCAAGATCGTTAAAAAATGAGACAAGGTGATACGAGCAAAGTTCATGTTTCTGTTTCAAACTCGTTAAAAAAATAATCATAGGTATGCAAGCATAGTTCCCATTTTTGTGTCAATCTCGTTAAAAAATGAAACAAGTACCCACAAGCATATTGTTTCTCTGTTTCAAGCTTGTGTAAAAATGAAACTTACCCCAAGCATAGTTTTTCTCTATTTCAAGCTTGTGTAAAAATGAAACTAGTTGTGAGCACAATTCATTATCTATGTCAAGATCATTAAAAAATGAAATCGATTCCCTTCTAGTTGAGTCGAGTCTTTTTTCTAGATCTCATAAATGTTAAGTCTTGTCTTTTGCTAGATCTCATAAATGTTGAGTCAAGAATTTCACTAGAACTTGTAATTGAACCTGTATTTCATCTGCTTGTGTCAATTGACCCTCTTTCTCCCTCCCTCTTTGGTGAACATTTACCTATTAGTAACTAGGAGTCTATTTGGGTACGAAAATTGAGAAGAGCAGGCAAATGAAATGAAGCTTGGAGGCATGTCTCCATCCTTTGGACATCATGATGGAGTTAAGACATTATCTTTTCAAGATGGGGTTAAAGTACCAACCACCCATCGGTATCACCTAAAACCTTTGTACATTACGTTGGGAAGTACCAAGCACAATTTTTCACTGTTTCAAGCTTGTGTAAAAATGAAACTACCCTGAGCACATTTTTTTTGCTAGTTTCAAGATCGTGAAAAAATGAAATCTACCACGAGCTCGGTCTTTTTTCTTTCTCATGCTCATAAATACATGAGAATAGGTTACCGAGCTAAGTATTTTTTCTTTCTCGTGCTCATGAATACATGAGAATAGGTTACCAAGTATACTTTTATCACTTTTTTGGACTCGTAAAATCTTTACGAAAAAAGAACTCTTTGGGGTCTCCTTTAAGCTATTTTCAAACTCTCTAAACATGAAAAGATTGTTGGGAGATATTGTCTCCTTTCACTCTCATTAAAGTATTTGAAAGGGCATCTTTCGAGTGGTAGTTTATCTTTTTTTCAGCCTCGTAAGACTAATTACGAAAAAGGAATACTCTAGTCAACCTCGGCTAGAAGAGTTATCCCTTGTATTATTTTACACTTTTTCAGGCTTGGGAGACTAAATTTATGAAAAATTCACCCTTAGATTATCCTTTAAGATCTTTTCAGACTCTCTAAATATGAAAAGACCACTGATATTTCCTTCTTTGGACTCATAAAATATGCATTGAAGGACCCATATAGGATCGAACCCTTACTTCTTCAGGTTCATTAAACATGTGAAGAGGAACTTACCAAAGGTGAGTTATACTAAGAATTTGTTATCCTCCTCAAGCTCATTAAAAATTTGGAAAGTGGGTCAAGATTTTGAAACATTACACCTGGGTCAAGTTGTTCTTAGTCACCCTTGAACATGGCACATGTCTACATTATGCTTATAGTTGGGTAATCCACTTGTCTCTAAGTCATGCAAATTATATGTGTCATCATACTCTTTTGACTCCTTAAAATAGAACCTTTGGTTGTCATCGAATTATGTTTGGATCTATGCCTCGTCGAGTCAATGCTCCCAAGTCAATTATCATGTTGCGCAATGTTTAAGTGAAGTCTCAGCTTCGATCAACCTCTGTAGTATTATCCATTTTCATACCCATGTCAGTATATCCATATTTTCTCTATCATCTCAAATCACTATCCTAATCCATTTTTTTTTTATGATGGGGAATACATCATGGACCTCCTTCCATGAGTTTGTTCCTGTCGACTTCAACACATTATCCAAGAGTCAGACTTAGAAACCAATTAGTGCCTTGGAGCCTACATGACTCAATGGAAAGTTTCCCCACTTTAGACATTGGGTTTACATCATTGGAACCTGATGGGAAGATTTTTTTGAATGTTCAAATTCATCTCATTGATTCACATTCATTGGATCATACTAGGGTACCTTGGGAGTCATTGACATCACTAGTGATTTCCCTCACACTTTTTAACGGTATACATTAATGACTAGTAATCAAGTGGTTTCTACCATGTTTGACATCATCATGTGTATTCACATGGTCAAAATTATACTGGTTCAGGATCGGGATGAAGACCCTGGGAACTCTATTATGTGCTTACCATTGTTATGTACCTAACCCAGGTTCTGATGGAGAATAATCTTATCGATGTACAATGCCACATAGATCCACTTTGTATTGGTATGTGGCTATGTTTTTGTCATATAGTAGATCCATTTTGTAATTTTTTGTGGATACGACCTGATTCAGTCATGGAGGTATGGATCCGCATTGTATCTTTGGTGGCCATATCCTTAGTCAATACTTTCATGGATCTGTAGTGTATTGGTAGGTGGCCATGCTTTGAGTCAGTTTACTCTAAGCATAGGTATGTCTGCCTCAACGATGATACATATATATTGATATTATTTGATGTTTGTTTGCATCTTCCACCAGGATATCCTACTCCAATCCTATTACGAGGAAAATATCTATGGAAAGGGGTAAAACACAACAGATGGAACGACACCCAGAAATCAACTATAAACTAAAGTATGGTATATAAATAGAAATGCTAACAAGAGAAGGATAAAATCCTACCTCATCTAGACATTTGAATAATAACACGGCTAAGCTCATGACCGAACACTTGATGCCTGCAACTTGTCCTCAACAATAAATATATACAAGCATATATAAATTATATAGAATGTTAGAATATAAACTAGCATAATCCATTAGCATGTATAACAAATATTCCCATGGAAAGTAATACAAATATTTGTGACATATAATTGTATGAGAAAATAGTATTTATATTAATGTAATCAGCAGAAGTACATAAGTGACAAAATTCTGTAACAACACATATCGAAACTGAGAAAACAAGTCCCTCTAGCTAGGCCTTCACCACCTCAATCCTCCACAAAGGCAAGCTCACATGTAGTAGGATTAATTGTGTTTCTCCTTCTCAAGATAGGAATATCTTGGGGGGTGAACACAAGAAGTTCATACTTCCAAGGAAAAACGGATGCATACCCAATATGAAGTGAAATTTCTCTAGATTTTCTTTGCTCTCAATGATGTGTATCTTCAAGGCTTGTATATGGCTTATTTATAGCCTCCAAATGGTATTAAAGTGTCGATTCAGAGTCTTTCTAGTATATGGAAGGTCAAAGATCATGGATCTCATTACATGGCATGGAAACCTGACATATTTTTTATTTTTACGCACAAAACCCAATGTAAGCTGGATGTAATGGAGAAGCCTGCATATACGCGAGATATCTAACTGTAGCCCGCGTATGTGTGCAAAACTTTGAATTTTTTACTCTGGAATGAACAGAAAAAGGGGAACTTGAGTTTTCATAGGGAAATGGAAGGCCATCAAAGCAAGATGCATGGAGTATGGAAAAAAATTCTATAAAAAATGCCCCCTAATGTGTGAGGTCAGAGGATAAATTGCAATGACCAAAATAAATTATAATTCCCAGAAGTGGAGTAATGAGTACTCAACTCGAAAAACTAGTTACTCATGATAATATTACAATTCATATTGACTCTATACACATGGCTTCCAATCTAGATTACACTGCAGATCCATGTGGATATATAAAAAATAGTTTTTCATGGCCATGAATAGGAAATACAAAGTAGGCATATGCAATAGGTTGTCATAGTCACGAACAAGAAACAATGGAGTCCAATATCAAAATAAATTGAATATATTTGTATATAATGGAGTATAATCTTATATTCCATGATTACTGGAGTCATATAGGTACTAGTCCAATGAAATACGGAAACAGATATGTGATCCTTCTACTATGAACTAGAGGTCTTCTACATTATCCACCGAAGGTGGAGTCTACATCATGTGGATAAAGGAGTTGAAGTAGAATACAGTGAGACTTCGTTTGATTACCGATCAATGAGGTATACCGTTAACAAACACGAGACAACCCACTGATAATGAAAGTAGGTATCAAGGCATTGAGTACATTCAAAAAGTGTTAATAAGGGTGTTTAGGTCGAACACTTGAAGAATCCATCGATCAATAGACATTGGTGTATTCCCAAATGTCAATGGTGGAAGAAACTACCACTAATGACTTCAAGCTTCTAGGTACTCATATAACTCTAGATATTGATTCCAAAATAGATGAGATAAAGTTGATGGAAGGAGACACGCTGAAATGAGATAATTAAGGCATATCTCATCATCCAAAACAAGGTACAAATAAATAGTTTGATGATTAGAAATAGCTCAAACGAATAGGATATTCACTAACCAATGACCATGTGCATCTCTCACATGCACCTGATGTAAGTAGTACACGAAATATACCCTCTGAATAGTATCCCATAATGAAAACTTCCAACAAAGGCAAGGAAACCACTCATAGGGTCTAATGGAATCCAAGGCACTGCATGAATCTCAATGTGTGAATAGATTTCTATCCATCGAACACAAGGTGAAACCCCAGTCAATGACCAATGGAGAGATGACATCTATTGGTTTCAAGGTCACCTGCCAATGATGAAAGTAGTCCCAGGGTGAAAAGTAGGACAACAACTTCATGCAATTTTGAGCTTCACTTGTAAGGGGATGTCCAACATGCAAATTCAAGAGTGTTTAGGAATCGCTGACATAGGATTAGACTCCCTTTGAACAAGAGCATAAGACAAATGAATAATTTAGGAAGAATATACTTAACACCGATCATTGAAAAAAATTTGTGATGCATGAGGCATCAACAAACTCTCCATAGGGACTAGAAGAATAAACATTCAGAGGAGTAGACTCTAAGTAATGATTTCATCTTCCTAAGGCCATGTTAAACCTAAACCTTGGATGAAATGGACTCAAGAATTTTTCCTCTATTCAAAGGCAACACGACTACCGCCGGTAGGAGATAATATTATTTTCCCTCCCATCTTATTTTGTTTTTTCATAGCAAAATAAATGTTATGATACAATGGAGGAAATGAGTGTCTCAAGTAAGAAATTGTTTCCAAGCAGTGGAACATACCTATGCTCAATGCAGGGAAACACATGCGAGACATGGACACTCGGGGGGATGTTTTTTCTACAGGTAAAGGTTTGTCAAGTTGCAGAGAATATATAGACGAAATTTCTTGGATAATGCTGAGAATTGCTGGGGAAAAAGGATTATAACGAGAAAGAGGGAGTCACAATTAGGCTCAACAAGGAAATAAGGATAATGGGATGCAGTTACAACTTAACTTAAAAGTGTCATTTTTCGTAGATTTAGTCCCCTAGGTCCGAAAAAGTATAAAATAATACCCAGGAGAACTCTTATAGCCAATGGTGACTAGAGTATTCATTTTCCATAAGTATTATATTTGTTCTGGAAAAGGGGTAAACTTATACCAAAATAGACGTCCTTTCAAATCCATTTAACGAGTGTGAAAGAGACAAGTTCACTCGATAATATTTTCATTTTTTTAGGAGTCTGAAAAGAGATTAACCAAGACTCATCGGGAGTCCCATAAGTAATGGAAAAAATTATATTTGATTAATATTAATGAGGTTCAAACACAACATCATATCGGTATTATAAGGAACTCCCATACCTGTGGAGTAACTTATGCATGGACACCAAATAACAAAAGTGTTCTAACTAGGGTACCCATGTTTGGTAAGTCTCTACCATTTAATAAAGACACTTCTAGTAATAACAAGAAGGTTTTGTGTCTCTAGAAATGGGTTCTTACCTAGGGCATATGAATAATGGTCATAATATTATGCAAAAGTGCATAGTGGGGTGAAAACCTACCCTATATGCCAGTAATGGTAAATACATGTTGAAGGAACGAACAAGCTAAAGAATGTTGGAAATCCATGAAACCCTAAACAAAACCACTTCAAACCAGATCTTAAACTGCTCAATTAATTCATATGGTTTCAAAAATATGAAATATAGGGTTAAAAACTATATAAAGTGGATGAAAAGTTTCTAGAAATAGTAAAAAACAAGAAATTTACCATATCATTTGAGTTTTTCACCCGCATAGCGCTTTTTAGGCCATTTTAACCATGATCTTCCATCAATGATTTCGGGAGCTATGATATATGGAATTGGAAACTATTTGGACCAAGTAAGTGCCCATCCTATCCTCTTCCATTTCAATGCTTTATTTTTAATATTTAGTGGTCATTTTTTTAGAATTAGAGGGCATAATTTGAAAACTAGGGTGTACGCGGGATGTAGTTCATCGGGTCACATACATGACCTCATGTACGTAGGAAAGAAAAATCATTCCCGCATATATGAATCCCTATACATGACTGTAATAAGGGTATCCTACGTACCCTAGTTGAGTCGCCAATTCTGTTACAAGGAAAATATCTATGGAAACGGGTAAACCACAATGGACAGAATGACACCCATAAATCAACTCTAAAATCAAGTAGGCTATATAAATAGAAATTATAACAAGAGAAGGATAAAATCCTACCTCGTCCGTACATCTGAAGAATACCATGGCTGAGCTCACGACTGAAAACTTGATGCCTGCAACTTGTCCTCAACAATTAAGATATACAAGCATATATAAATTATGTAGAATTTTAGCATATAAAATAGCATAATTCATTAACATTTATAAAAAAATATGCCCATGGAAAGTAATACAAATATTTTCAACATATAATTGGACAAGAAAAGAGTATTTCTATTAATTTAATCAACAGAAGTACATAGGTGAAAAACTTCTACAACGACACATATCAGAACCAAGAAACCAAGTCCCTCCAGCTGGGCCTTCACCACCTCAATCCTCCACAAAGGCAAGCTCAAAAGTAGTAGGATTAATTGATTTTCTCCTTCTCAATATAGGAAGAGATTGGAGGATGAACACAAGAAGTTTAGACTTTCAAGGAAAAAGGGATGCAGACCCAATATGAGGTGAAATTTCTCCAGAGTGGTTTTTCTTTCAATGATGTGTATCTTCAAGGATTGTATAGGGATCAATTTATAGCCTCCAAATGGAATTGAAGGGTCGAGTCAGAGCGTTTCCAGTATATGGAAGGTCAAGGATCATGGATCTCGTGACATGGCATGAAAACCTGACATATTTTTAATTTTTGAGCACAAAACCCGATGTTCACGGGTTTTAATGGAGAAACATGTGTATACATGAGTTTTCTAACTATGGCCCGCATATATGTGCAAAATTTTTAATTTTTTACTCTCGAATGAACAAAAAAAGGGGCACTTGATTCTTCAGAGGGAAATGGAAGGCCATCAAAGAAAGATGCATGGAGTGTGGAAACAATTGTTATAACAAGTCCCTTGATGCACATATTTTGTAAATTGTTTCAGCCATCAATTTCTCTTATGACCTCCCACTTTAGGGGGCATCTATTACACACTGAATTCCCACACTACTAAGTGTGGATTTTTCACACTTTAGTGAGGGAGTGTTTGTAATAATATCTAAACAAGTTGGAGGAGAAATTTATCATATGAAGGTCAAAATACTATGTGCAAATGTATTATTCATTATTATTGAAAAAATGAAATTAATTTAGTGTGAGAATCCACCTCACAATTAGTTTCCTAATCTCAAGGAGAATTTGAGAGTCTCATGGACGGTTGAGATATTTTCTCAAACCAAAATCCTAATTTTATGGACCTTGAGAGATATTTCCTCCTTAAAATCCTTGAGAGATATTTTCTCCCTAAAATCCTTGAGAGATATTTTCTCCCTAAAAATCTTGGTGATCCCAATTTAGTGTATCTAGAGAGTGATCTTCTCCATGGTGGTTAAGCCTCCAAATCCTATATAATGAGGGAATTCCAAGGTGAAAATGAGGGGAAGGAATCCATTTGAAGCATCATCATTTTGATCTCAAGGAATTCATGAAAGGAATGGATAGGAGAAGCGTGGAGGAATATCTACATCACATCATGGATGTAAGCCTTTCTTGTTTCTCGTAATAATAATATCTTGGTATATTTCCATACTTCTGTCTCTTTTAAGTTTAAATTTTAATATCATGCTTGTTTCATTTAGTTATATTTTCTTTTATCTAACCTTGTGCAAGTAGTAGAAGAGGAATATCCTTTTGTTTAAGTGCAAGGATATCGTGATCGAGCTAGGACTGTATCCAATGCTGGAGTAATAAGGAGCAGCGAGGACAACCTTTGAAAAAGGTGCACTCTCTTTTCCTTTCTATCTTCTTGTTTTCATGTGTGAATAGACATGATGAAGGGATATTAGTTTCCACTTGCTCTATTTTGTCTTAGCTAAAGAAAACCCAACTAAGGGGAGCTTAACCTGTCTGTAGGGTAAGATTTCTCACAACAACGGGGAATGATACTCTCATTTCATTTAATAAATAGATTGATAATTGTGATTGAATTGTTAAATGTAGACAATCTTGAAATCCCTTGTTAGTTTTTGTAAGTATTATAATAAAAGTATATTGTACATCATATACTAACAATTTGTTGGGATGAATGCAATATGGGAGTATTGGCACCATGGATGATTTTAAGTATGGAAATTTATTTTAAAATGTAGAAGCCTTGACGAATATTACCAATCCTTCATATGCCAACTATAAATATTTGGAGATTTTTTGTAAAATTATTCAAATTTCTAAGGATTTTATATAGTTTTTATAAAATTTTGGCGATTTTTAAGGTAAAATAATTTTATCCTATAGAATTTGGGTAAATCATTTTTAAAATAGCGAATCGTTTTTTGGGAAAAACCATGGAAAATTAGCCCATGAGCGAAATTTATCCCCTAAAATCATCCCACTGTATTGCAGGACAAGTAGTCTCAAGTATGGCACTGTTGAAGGCCATAAGAAAGAACTAATGCATGTTCTTACAACAACTAAGAAAATTATGAGACAAAGTCTCATACTTGGGAATATTTTGAATTTCCTTATATAAACAATTTGAATTTCTAAATGTGATTGTTATGATATTGTTTCATGATGATTCTATGCATGTGATACAAATGAGAAAAGGGATATTAAAGTTGGAATTCTTGGAAATAAAGTTTATTGTTGGGATATACAACTGTAACTAGGTTGTGTGGCTAGTCTACGTGGCTAGGGACGTGACACTATAGTATCAAAGTTTGGATCTTTGAGTATGATCGTAATGGGGTTCATTACAAAATGAAGGAGTTATATTTAGAGACCTGTGTATTGGCGCATATGCGAGGCATAATTATTAATCATATGATGTCAGAGAAAATTGAAGATGTCTATTGGTAACGAGAAACATTACATTGTAGTATCAATTTTAAGAATATAGGTAACGAGACCTATCCATATGATTGAGTACACTACCTAGCCGTATGAGGTATATGTTCAAGGAATTCAAGAACACAGTTGTTACAGAATATAGAGTTTTGTGTGACAGTACCCAGGTGGGGTCCTAGATGGTACGTTACCTTCTAGAATAAGAGTTATTCCTTAATTTTTTTGGAAAGGAGATTACATTATATTTTGACTCAAAGGAATTTAAAGGAAATTTGAAAATGCAATTGTGATAGAAGATGGGATTTTGTGTGGCATGGCCTATCTCGGGGATGGGAAGGTTACACTATCCCTTGATTCTTCCAACGTATCTCTGTTTTCTTTTCCCTTGTTGTGGTATGTACTATTTTGTTCAAATTTTTGGAATTTGTATCTCCGTCAAGGATGCAACTACTTGTTGGAATATTGAGATGGGGGGGTGTTAATTAGTATGATTACTTTATATGACTTTTAACCACAATATATATTCTTTCACTTTATCAACAATGTTCATAAATTTATCATCAATGTATCATCTATGATTGCATTCAATATATATATATATATATATATATATATATATATATATATCATAAGCATGTAATCATAAGCATCATCACATCAACATCACATCAAGAACACAATACTCCAATATTTACGAGGAAACCCAAATGGGAGAAAACCACAGAATGATTTCTTATATATATATATCAATAATTCATTCATAGGAAGCACCAACTTCCCAATTCTCCAGCTACAACTAAAAGGATGCTACAACCCCCTATTTACATGCTCCAACCTGAAGGAATCTAAAACTCCCTAAATTCTCTAGCTCCAACCAAAAGGAGGATACAACCCCCTGGGTTCTCTAGATCCAACCAGAAGGTGTCTACAACCACCTAGTTCTCCGGCTCCAACCTGATTCTTTGGCTGAAACTAGAAGGAGGATACAACCCCTTTTTATTTCCTCATCCTGTCACCCTAAAATATAAGTGTAGACCATCTTTCACTACCACAATCACTGCCACTGCCACTTTCATTACCATTTTCATTGTCATTGCCACTGCCACTGTCATTGTCACATCAACCATCGTCACAACAACCTGTCACTGTATCCAACTTTTCCAACTTGTCACTGTCACCGATACTCAACCATATCCTCTCACATGGATCATATGCCAAGGACACATCTCAACTAGATTTCCAACATCACCAACACATGCCTCTACCAAGCATATACCAATATCACCAACATACCATCACATGGTATGTGTCTCACCCATGTACCAAATAATTTACCAAAACATCAACCTATACCATACCAAGCATCAACTTTGTACCACAATCTGTATCACAACAAGTGCATCAACCATGCACCAACACCTGTACCATACCAAGAATCACTTGTGTACCACAACCTGTATCACAATAAGTGCATCAACCATGCACCAACACCTTTACCAAACTGTGCATCAACCATGCACCTAAACCTATACCAAACCATGCATCAATCATGTACATGCACATCAACACCATACCATCTACTAACCATGCACATAAATCATTTACATCAACACCTATACCATGTACCATGAAATGTATCTCAACTATATATCATATCATGCCATTCACCGTGTACCATAATATATGTTAAACAAGTATACCAATGGTGTACCTCAACCAAGTACTATCACTCACAATCATTCCATGTACCAATGTATCCAACATATGTACCAGCAATGTATCTCAACAATTAGACCTCAATCAACATGCATCATACATCCAATGATTTGCCTCAATTCATATACAAAGGCCCTCAACCACATGCCTCAATCATGCTCCTCAACATCACCAAGATACAAACTCATAACACAATATACCAAGCCTCAAATATGCACCATAACATGTAACTAAACCCAAAACCAAACAATCTAGTAATGCTTCTAATCAATGTACCATCACATTACCAAGATGCACCAAATCACATTCTCTTATCACCATGCATGTGCCATAACATATACTATCATAACCACACATGTACCATAACACCAAAATCATAATCCTTAACCATGACCTTTCATCCTATAGATGACCTGTTACTTTGTAATCTGACTTGTAGCTTCTTCCACAGTCAATCAACAACCTGGTACTAACATTTTCCCAAATATGCAAGTGCCTCACCAGACAAACACTATATGACCTGTAAGGATTCCTCGCTTGTCAGGTATAGGACAACCCACGAGGATCTCAGTAATTAGGGTTTTTCAAAAACCCTTTCCTTTTGCAGCTCTGAAAATTTCGCACTTCTCTCTCACCTTCCTTGTTGCCTCATACTTTCCATCACATTCACCAAGATACCAAGATATACATACCATAAAAAAATCACTAGACCATAACAATTCACTAGAAAGATATTCAATATAAGTGTGTGTG
>ML812312.1:58472-70941 GCA_009831015.1 Picea engelmannii
TAATGGCCTAAAGCCGACATAAATAAAATAACATTACTAATATAAATTACAACTAATGGCCTAAAGCCGACATAAATAAAATAGCATTACTAATCTAATATGCCCCAATTAAGGGGTAATGAGCCAATATTAGGGCTTAACAAACTATGGCAAGAGAAACATAGAATTTTTGTAACTAGATCTTAGAAACTTAGAAACATAAGTTAACATTGCATTAACTCATTGAAAAATATGTTAGTGCACCAACTAGGTCAACCTCAAAAAAATCCTACAATTTACTCATCTAGCCAATGGGTTATAGAAATGTATGTCTCCATAATACACGCATGGTCAACTTCTACCACCTTCCATCTCCTCGGTTCACCTCTCTTCACTTTGATTTCAAGTTGTATCCAAGTTGCTATCACCAAATGACTATATTGTCAAGAAATACATTCTAGCATAAAATCCCTATAGGTAATATAATCATTTTTTGTTTTCACTTTTTCAAAATAGTGACCCATCACAACCATCTTGCCAATCTGGTATGTGAATTTTCCATATCGATATGTTCACACAAAATTTATTTTTATTTGTGTGCATCATATTAGATAATATTTCATATTCTCTTCATTTCCATGTGGTGCAATGGTAGAAAAAACATCACTACAAATCCACAATTCAAAATAGTAATCAATATACCTTTGTTCAAGTTTGAAAGTTTGAACATTAAGTTGAAGAGGCCAAATAAACTCATTCATCTATAATGATCCCATTAATCAAGTCATGTATACCTTCCTTAACAACATCATAAACTTGATCGTGATCCAGAGAAACTACAACCTATTTAGCATGCATCCTTGCCATGTTGGAAATGGATGTGGCCTCTTTAGATTTAAAGGGACATATTTCCATTATTTTACATATCCATTGTTTTCACATTGATCAAGTGCACATCAATCTGCATGAACACAAAATCCACAAGCATGTGTACTTTATCATCTCTACGGTGAAGATGTCACCCATGTATTTACTCCAAACATAGTCTAATTCCCTCATGTGAGGTATAGTTTGACGATACCAAGACATGGATCTATTTACATCACCAAATACAACATTCGAAAAGAACCTACTTCATGAAGATCAAATTAATTTTTCTATTGAGCATGTGTTTCAAAGTATGTTTAAAATTTGAACTTCAATTTTCACACCATGGCCTTTTACCCATGCATTGGCCTTTCCTGTTCATGACCTTGATGGCCCAAATGCAATTTGAACCAGTCAACTACTTCAACAAATAATTTGAGTCACACTCCATCATGACTCATTTGGTACCTCCTAAGTGTTTGTTTCACATGAGCACTTCAACCATCATGTTCACCCTTTCCTTGTCCCATTTAAAAAAATATCCAAGTACGTTGAAATCCTATCTCCTTATTAATCCAAATGAACTAGTAAAAAGAGCATGTCAATATGAACTACCCCACACACCCATAATACAAAATCATGAGTTCTATAAATATTATCTTGTTATTTCTTAATGATCCATAAATCAAATCAAAACAATGTTGAGCAAACAATGTGACATGCTCATGGTCATCGCTAACATAAAAATGGTACTCCTTAATTACATCATATACTTCTAGAGTATTATCCATACCATAAATTCTCACCTATGCATGTCTATACAAGTCATGCACAAATATAGACACATGGTCAAAATGATGCTACTTTCCCATGAATTCTAAATCAGGGATATCATCCTCTAGTAAGTCAATCCTCTCAAATTCCACACCTGAAGAAGAGGACAAATTCATATTAACATACTCACATTTCCTTTATGTGATGATGATATCTAGAAATCCAAGGAGTGTGAGATCCATAGGAAAATTCCTATGGAAGAATATCATATTACCACATTCAGGGAATATTCTTCCACCTACACATATTTACTAAAAAAAACATCTTTGGTATTTGTTCTGCATAATATCATTGAAATAAAATCATGCATTGTGGGAGGAGAAGGATCACCTTGCCAGTTCCTTTTGTATAAATATATGAATGTGTCATAATAGAGAGGGAATTCAATATGGTATTGGAAACAACAAGTGTCACAAATTGTATTGGGCCTAATATACCATGGTTTCATTTTATCAAACATGTTAATGGAAATAATGACACCATGATTTCTTTCTTTAATTTCCTCAAATACTTCAACTTTCGTCATCTCCATAATGTTCTTACAATGCTCATCATACATGCCTCTAGATAAGGGTCATCGCAAAAAACGCTTCCAATCTAATATAGCACAAGAATGGGTTTCCCAAAACCATACCATTGTCTATCTAATGCCTTCTATAACTCTATCTTAGTAGGGTTACCTACAAATAAAATCCCAATAAGTAGCTTCATTGTTTTCATCTATACAAACCTTGAATTTAATATGCCCCAAAATTGTTTTTATCAAAACATGAAGCAATTTCAACATTATTATCACAGTTCAACTTTTCAAAGCCCCTGGTGTGATAATAATAATTGTAATTTCCCTATGAGCAAATCGAATATCGTGTTTTCTTGATTTTCCAAATGAAGTGAATTTTTTTTATGCATTTTTTTCTATATTCACATGTGCCTCTATATGTTTAGCATCTTGAAAACCCAACATATTTGTTGCCTATTTTAATTTGTGTGTTTTATCAATCCAAGTAGGATTTGAGCTTGTGTAATCATTGTTTTTTTCTCAAAAAAAACTTAATTATGTTATTATCATGTTATCTAACTATCCAATCAAGACTCGGGTCCCCAAATTATTCTCTTGTGTTTGCATCCAAACTTTCTAAAAAGTTTCCATCCCTTTCAAAACTGCTAAAACTCCAAGTTATCCTTGAAACCTGAGAGGGGACAGGGTCCTACAATGTCTTATTAGATTCCATCCCTTCATAGTCCAATAAATTTATCAATTTCATGTTATCATCTTCCAAATACCATGACCCCTCATTTTAGCTACACTTCAAGTAAATTATACTACATTGGTTTTGAACATAAAAAAGAAGTACTAGCATTTTTTCTTGTTTCAAAATGCATTGAAACAATTGTAGCATAATTTATTTGAAGGAAATTTATTTCAAACTAAGGTATACCTACAGAAAAGACTTGTGATGTTTCCTCTCCAATACCATATGTTAAAAAAAAATCAATTTGAGGGAATAGACAACATTTTATACCCTATGATTTTGTGCAAGGAGGGGGGATCCATACATGGGTTGTGGTTTGAGGGGTGATGGTGACCTTAGGAGAATTAGTTCCCCCAATGACCTTGTTCTTATCCCTAGCCTTCTTGCCAAGTTTGGGTGGTGCTGGAACAATGGATGCTACAGTGGGCTTTGTAGTTGTTGATAGGGAGACATGGGAAGGAACTATAGGGTGAAACACCATATGTGTTAAGGATGTCAGGGATAAATTGGCATTGGGGGTTGTGAGGTATTGTACATGTATACAAAGGTTGAGTACTTCAAAATTCAATGTAGTCTTGATTGGATTCTTAGTTACATGTAATGGGGAAAATAAAAATGGAAACTTCTCTATGGGGAGAGGGAGGGGGTCATTCCTAATGAGTAACATGAAGTGGCAGGTGATGGTGACGTAGTTGATGTAGGTGATGAGGTCAAAGGTGAATAATATACTATTAAGATGGTGTAGACAAGTAAAGAACCCATGGGTGGTGGTTGGGGTGGGTCACCAAGGAATGCCTCCAATAGTGAGGACTCTCTATTGACGCCAAGAGTTGTCTCGGTGTAATATTTGGTTGGTTGACTAGTGTCAAGGGTGGAAAATATAGGTTATGAGTTCATGGTCAAACAGTTCTCATAGTGTGTCAATTGATCGATCTTCTTAAGAATATTCTTATAAATATGTAATCGGGCCTTCCAAAAGTTCCAACAACAAGTGATGAAATCCCTCAAAGTTGACTAGTGAATATATGATAGAGTCAGTTATAGTGAATGGTACTAACAAAATATCCCAAATTCCAATAATTATCTGTCTCAAGTACATTCGTAACCTAGGAAATTCACCTTGGTGATGATCCTATGTTTTTTCCACTAAGATACCTTCCTCAAGTGTGGATAAGATATTTGAATCTAAACGGTCATGAGTCAGAAGTAAAAAAGAGTTGGGTGGCTCAAGAAACCTTAGAGAAACATTAGACCTAGGATTTAGCATCTTGGGGCACCACATAGTTATTTTCTTAGTTTTTTCACACTTTTTATAGAAGGATTTCAAGCTCCTTGAGATAACAATTATGTTTTGAAATAGGAATGATTGAGGGGAATTATTTGGATGCCTAGCTCAACAATCCTAACTTCGACTATAATTGGTTTTTACCTCAACAAAGAGGAATTAAGTTAGTGAGTTACGTGACCTAAATTAAGGTTTGAATTGAATTGTTGTATTTCTCAATGGTTTCAAGTAAAGGTTTAAAGGAAACCACCTAAAGAATTTTAAAAATAGATGTACATTAATGTTTAAATAGATACCTAAAGAATTATTGACATTTCCCTCAATTGGATGCCCTGAAGACTCTCTACTTAGATGCATCAAAGGTTGAACAATAGGTTGACTTATATTTCCTTGTCGTTGTTCTCTCAATTCTACTTGTATTTGTCTCATCCCCTCTCAAGCCTTCTCTCGTGCTTCATTTTCATCAAACCATTAGTGATAGTATCTCTTACAGTGCTTTTTCATATTCCCCATTTTGATTGTTGATTAATTTAGATAATATCATAAAGTAACAATTTTATTATTTCAAGTGTCTTTTTCACAATGACAAACGAACCATGATTTATTTAGTTCACATGCATATATGATTTTTCCTATTTTTTTCACGTGCAAAATGTTGGGTTTATTCTTTTTGTAGAAAACTATCAAGTTTTTTGGTTTTTGTAGCAATAGCTCAATCAATATATATATTTCCATTGAGAAATTAACTCTATCAAGCTATTTTTCAAACCCACAAACACATCAATCGAGAATATTAATTCATCTTTGAAAAATAATATAAAATATAATTTTCCAAAAAATAAAAAGTGGGATATACTAGGTTCTATATAGATCATACTCATATATTTAGTTTTTGAAAATTATAAAATCGACATTGAATTAGTTGATAAGACAAAAGTCACGTGTTAACTTTTCTGGAAATTTGCAAAGACAAAGATAATGTTAAATGTAAATTTGACACATTAAATCATATTAATATTTTTTGAAAACAAATATCCTTAGAAAGACAACACAATCCCCTACAAATTGGTTTTTTACTGCATATAAATATTCACAAGGTGTTTATGAGTTTGGAGGGGCTTCAATTTTAAAAATATGTAAAATTACAAATTTTCATCACCACATTTCACTAACAAGTGTTTCCTATCTCCGTGGATTTACCTAGTCCTGACTAGCTTATGTTCTCAAATCTCTTCTTGGTAAGAGTAGAATATTATAACAATCCCATCGACAATTTTCTTGACTAAGGTTTTATCCCATTGATTATTTTCCTAACTAAGGTTCTAGCTTGTCAAGGGTTCGCTTGACTGAGGTTTCAGTATGTCAAGGATTTTCCTGACTGAGGTTTTGGTATTCAAGGGAAGGAAATGGGAGGCTAGGTTGTAACAACCAGCGTCAGTATGGTCTTCCCTCCATTCATAGAGAAAAAAAATCACCAAAAGGATATCCCCTCACATATGGCTAGATCACTCATCTCTTGTAGAGTTGAGTGTTTTAATTTGGGTGGGCTATATTTCCATTCCAATTCATGTTGGAATCAAAAGGATTAAATCCAAGATTAAAATCCCTCGATAATCTATATCTATATTGGATCTAAGTTTGATATTTAACATTAAATAAACTTAAACAAGTTCCCCTTTCCTCTTCTCGTCTAGTGGAATCATAGCCCCTCTCGTGCTCCATGCAGTTATCACGAACCATTTTATATTATTCCAACTTTAACATTTACATAAGTTAAGTTCATCATGGAAATCCTACCACATGGTCCATATACATATATTTACATCATACATCCCTAGTCATTCACTGGTTAGGCCTTGGCCTTGAGATCTATCTCAGGAATCCATTATAGATTATTTACAAAATTTACATAACCTAAGTTAACACATGCTAGGGATTAAAACTAGGGTACTATAGGTTTTATTAGGGATGGAGGAGGCAATGAAGTGGTGGTGGTCCAAGATCCATAGTATCAAATATCCTTTGAAAACGAGGTTCTCTGTGTGTCTAGCCTTGTCTAACAAATCCTTCACCCAAGAGATTATGATGAAGGGTTCATGGTAGGAACTCAGTATGTGCCTTTTGTATAGGAATAAATATGATATCATCTATCGTCTTCTAGTAGGTTGTTATTATGCCAAGAAAGTGTGGAACGTGACAAAATCATTGTTAGGATGTCATCGAGAAAGGGAAGGGGATCTAGTTAAGGAAGACATATGGAATTAGATGGAGAATAGATCAAATGTAACCCATAAGTCCCTTCCCTTGAAATTTTGTTGGTTTATTTGGATAACTAAGAATGGTGTGATTTTTCAAAACCAACCCCTCTCTCTTCGACAAGCCTTTTATAAAATTTAGTATGCATACATTGGGTTGGGAAATATTGTGAAGAGTAAGGTGGCAAGGCAGATTGGGAAATTGGAAGTCAAAAAATCTAAGCCATGGGAATTTTTTGATAGTGTCTCTATGGGGAGTCTTGGCCTCTCAGAAGTAGGGAGAGTCTCATTCTCAGTAGAGGAATAACTTTTATTTTTCAAATTGTGGTCCAGGTTTTGAGAGTAACAACATGGTAGAGATGATGGCCATACTTATATTGATAGGAATAGTTGTACACAAAAATATCATTGATATTCAAATCCTTGGATGACGCCAACGCGCCACCCAGGGCACGTCCGCTCCCTTAGGACCTTCTCTTCCTTCGGCCCAAAGAGTTGAAACGCTCTTCAAATCCCTTATCGAGACTTTCCTACACCCACAGGACTCTCCTTATGATCTCCCTTGTCTTATCGGGAAATCGGACCTCGCAAGATCGCGAGTCCTGAAAACACAGGATCGGATCCCACAAATCCCTGAATCCTGATGAATATTCACCCACTGTTTCCTTGCTCTTATCGGGAATTTCCCCGTCAGGAAATCAGCACTTGCGCTGTCGTGATCCACTGTCCTCATGGATCCCCGACTCCCGATGGCTCAGTCAACGCTGACCTTCTCCCACCTTATCGGGACTTCTTCTCTATCGCATCCTCACACTATCGCGACTTCTCTACTCGCGACACCAAGTCCTCGGGCTTCCAACTCCTGATACCCGATGTGTCGAAACGCCGATACTCTCCTGTCGTGCTTTCGCAGCCTCGCGTCCTCACGACTTGAAACTTCCAATATTTGGGCATTCACCCTACGAACCCCGAATTCGCGAGATCTCATATCTCTGCCACCTGTCTTCCACTCGCTCTCGCGGTCCCACATGCTAACCGACGGTTGTCATGATATCACTTCTCACGACCTCGCAACTTTTGGTGCAATTCCTTGCTGCTCCAACTCACGAGCCTCTGAGTTTGCGATATGTCGATGCCACTTGGCATTGGCTCCCTGCGAGGGTTGACCTTCCGACACCTGTCCTCCACTACGTCCTTAACTCCGTCGGGAAATCGCGTATCGGGATATCGCGATTCCCGTTGTCATGTGCATGGGACTTTCAATTCCCTGATCCCCGACTCCTCGGGATCTCCTGACACGTGTCCCTATTGTTGAATGGCTCAAAGCTCCTGTCGGGATATCGCAGATCGCAATTCCAACCTGCACGAGTCCCTTGTCACTGGAAACACCGATTCTCCGATTCACGACTCTTCGGGATCTCTTGCCATGTGTCCCTGTTGTTGGACGGTTCTGAGGGCCCGTCAGGATATTTCGGATCGCGATTCCCTGATGCAACAATTCTACACTCCTGAAATCCCCGATGGGTTAAATCCTGATGCCTCCCCAGAATGTTGACGCGTGTCCTGCCGAGATCAACGGCTAGGATCCTTTCTCGGGATTTCGAGAATCACAAGGTCCCGATTCTCTGCCTTAACAAAACCCCAATGACTCTGATATCCCGATGACTTCTCTAGGACTCTTCTTCTGCACACTAGGGCTTAACCCCGGTGCAACTTCTCGAGATCTAACAGCTGACGGGATTTCATCAATATTCTCTGTAAGATCCTGACCGTCGATTTCTTCCTCCTTGAAGACCTTCTCGAAAATGGCTAAGTATCCCTTCTTAGAACTTGCTCTCCAACGCCTACGCTTGCAACTCTTGTTCGAACATTCAATGGAACAAACTCATGTGCTCTCCTTTAACAATATCACGAAGTTGCTATACCTCCTGAGCTTTTCCACTCTGATTCTTTCAGAGGAACTTGCGCGCACTCCTTGCGCTCAACATTCAACAACTTCCCAAGTGTTGAATCCTTTCGACTCTGCGCACTCCTGCAGCAGCAGTCTTAGATCTCCTTTACTCAGATTTACAACTGAGACTTCTTCTTCAGCCTGTGCACTCCTTGCACGGCTTCAACAACCCAAATCCACTCCTGGGTGAATGAGAACAAAAGTTAAACTCCCTGAGCCTTCATCAACGCACTCCTTGCGGATGATCTTCGACTGCACACCTTGTAGGAATCTCCTGGATCAGATAAAGAAACAATTGAACCTCACTCTCTCTCCCTTTCAGACTCCAGTTTGAAACATGAAATCGCATGCACATCATATACAAATCAAATGCATAACAAGAAGCAAACATTCATGAGCACAACATCAATACACAGAGAAAACAACACCAACCATGAGTTTGAATCAGAACTTTCTTCTATTAATTCAAATGCCTGTACATGGGTGTTCTTCATACAATATTCTCTAGTTTGCTCTTCTCTTCTCCTGAATGATTCCTCTATTCTTCACTACTATCCTCTAGTTACAATGGTACAATGAGGGTGTCTATATCCATTTTCCCTCTCGGACTCTAAACTATCAAATCTAGACTTAAAAATCCTATCTACTAGCATTAAATCTATTAAATGTCGACTATCTACCAAAGGACGAGAGCTTAAAGGCTCAAGGTCCAATACAATATACAAATGCGCCTTCATGAATGGTTCATTAAAGACTTACGCAACAATCCCAAAGTACTTCAAAAATTTGGGTTGGTTTGTCCAGCTGATCTCCGCTTGATGTGTTGGCTCGCTTGATGAGTTGGTGATGCTCCTGCATCATACTCCTCGGCTTGAAAACTTTCATGGGCTCCTATCCATGAGCTCCTGCACGGTCTGTCCATGCTTTTGAATCTCTGCTTCAGTCTCCCAGCTGGCATATTCCACTGGATGGTTCTTCCATTTGACCAAATACTCGAAGTATTGCTTCCGCCTGGTCTTTTTGCTCACTCTCTTGTCAAGTATATGCTCCATCTGTAGCTTCTCTGCAATCGGCATCTACTTCTGCCACTGGACCTCTGGCTGTTCATCACTTCCAACTCCTGCTTCCTCAGCCTTATATGGATATAAGTCTGAGACATTGAATGTCGGAGATATTCCGATCTCATCCGACAACTCAATTTCATAAGCATTTTCTCCTAATTTCTTTAGGACTCTGCATGGTCCAATTTTCTTCATTTTCAGCTTGTTGTATGTTCCTCTCGGGAACCTTTCCTTCCTCAGATGTGCCAGAACTAGATCACCACCTCGAACTGAAGTTGTCTCCTTTGTTGATCCGCTCTGCGCTTATATTCTTGGTTTGATTCCAGCAATCGCTCCTTCACCCTACTGTGAAGTTCTTTCATCGCCTCTGCGAATTCTTCAGCGCTTGCACTGTTAGTTATTATCTACTCTGAGTCCCTCAGTTCAGATACTCCTCTTGGTTGCCTATCGTATACAATCTCAAATGGACTTTTTCCTATGCTCCTGTTCACTAAGTCATTGTATGCAAACTCTGCCTGTGGCAACACATTGTCCCAACTATTGTGGTGCTCTGTCACCAGGCTTCTTAGCAAGTCTCCCAGACTTCTATTTACCACCTCTGTTTGCCCATCCGTCTGAGGATGATAGGCAGAACTAAACATCAAGTTAGTTCCCATCTTCTTCTAGAGTGTCCTCCAGAAATGTCCAATGAATTTCGTATCCCTCTCCGATACTATACTTCTGGGTAACCCGTGAAGTCGAATGACCTCCTTGAAGAACAAATTTGCGATGTGAGTCGCATCGTTGGTCTTCTGACATGGGATAAAATGTGCCATTTTGGAAAACCTGTCAATGACCACAAAGATCGAATCATGTCCTCTTTGCATCCTAGGCAATCCCAATACGAAATCCATGTTGATTTCATCCCATGGCCTCTCGGGTATGGGTAATGGTTGATAGAATCCCGTATTTTGCTTCCTGCCCTTTGAATGCTAGCAAATTCTACATCTGTTGAAAAAATTCTTGACTTCCGACCACATCCCTGGCCAAAAGTATGCTTCGCTTAGCTTTGCAAATGTCTTGTCGTGGCCAAAATGCCCTACTAATCCACCACTTTGATTCTCCTTTAACAGATTCTCCCTCATGGAGCAATTTGGAATGCACAGTTGATTGCCTCTGAACAACAATCCCTCCTGGATAATATAATCTATCCAAGGGCTTCTGTCTATGAGAACTGGATTCTCAGCTACTTCATATGCCTCTGCAAAATCTGCATCACCTGCATACATGTCCTTAAGATTTTCAAAACCCAATGTTTTGATTCGGAACTCCTGCAGCAACAAACACTTCCTTCTCAAAGCATCAGCCACTTTGTTAGCAGTACCTGAAATGTATTTAATCATAAATGTAAAATTATGCATATACTCTACCCATTTAGCATGTTTCTAATTCAACTTCTCCTGTTGAGTCACAAAATGTAATGCATGATTATCACTATACAAAACAAATTCTTTCGGGATCAAATAATGCCTCCACTTCTTCAACGCCTGTATGATAGCATAAAATTCTTTATCATACGTGGAGTACTTCACTTTTTCCTCATCTAGATTCTCTCTGAAATATGCAATTGGTCTGTCCTCCTGGCTCAAGACCGCTCCTATGGCAAAGCCAATTGCATCACATTTCACCTGGAACACTTTCGTAAAATCCGGCAACACCAAAACCGGTTGTTCTGTGGTCTTCCGCTTCAACAGATTGAAGCTCTTCTCTGCCTCTTCAGCCCAATGAAAAGATTTATGTCTTTTGTTGATGGTATCCATCATCGCTGCGCTAATCCCACTGAAATTCCTAATGAATTTTCGGTAGAAACTAGCCAGTCCATGAAAACTTCTCACCTCGAAAATATTTTTCATTGATGGCCAATTTTTAATTACCTCCACTTTACTTGGATCCATATTCAATTCATTTGCCGATATGACAAACCCCAAGTAAATGAGTTATGTCTTCATAAATGAATATTTCCTCATGTTGATCAACATCTTCTCCTATTGTAGCTTCTTCATTACTGCAGCTAAATGATTCATATGTTCTTCTTTTGTTTTGCTGAAAATTAATATGTCATCCAGATAAACAATGACAAACTTACCAATGAATTCCTTCAGCACTTCATTCATTAACCTCATGAAGGTACTCGGTTCATTCATCAAGCCAAATGGAATGACTAGCCATTCATACAACCCTCCGTTGGTTTTGAAGGTTGTCTTCCATTCATCGCCTTCCCTCATGAGAATCTGATGGTATCCGCTTTTCAAATCAACCTTTGAAAAAAATTTGGCTCCACTTAAACAGTCCATCAAGTCATCCATCTGTGGTAATGGAAACCTGTACCTGATGGTTATATTTTTAATGGCTCTGGAATCGGTGCACATTCTCCAACCTCCATCTTTCTTTGGACTCAATACCATTGGAACAGCACACGGACTTAAACTTTCCCTGATCAGCCCTTTATCTAACAGTTCCTGTACCACCTTTTGACTTCTTCATTTTCCTGCGGCATCAACCTGTACACAGCTTTGTTTGGAAAACTGGCTCCTGGTATGAGGTCTATATGATGACTCACACTCCTCATCGGCGGCAACAAATGATGTAATTCGTCTACCACAATGTCGGCGAACTCTTCTAGCAATTCCTGAATTTCTTCCAGCAAGTCATCCACTCTTGTGCTGGTCAAAACGATTCTTGGTTTCCTGACCACAAAGAATTGTGGATCTTCCTTCTTCTTTACTTCCGCCAGAAGTTCCTTCCCACTCATGAGAAGTACAGTATTTCTCGTTTCTGGTTTTACTTATTTATCTTTAATTAGAAGTAGCATATGTGTTCTTCCATTCTTCTCCAAAGTATACGTATTCATCTTCCCATCATGAATTACGTTCCTGTCATATTGCCATGGTCTGCCTAGCAATAAATGACATACATCCATAGGAATAACATCACAGAGTATTTTA
>ML812312.1:78657-100962 GCA_009831015.1 Picea engelmannii
GTTCCTGTCATATTGCCATGGTCTGCCTAGCAATAAATGACATACATCCATAGGAATAACATCACAGAGTATTTTATCATTGTATCCTCCTATCTTGATGTCAACTAAGCACTGTTTAGTGACACTTACCTGATGTCCCTTCTATAGCCATGAAACTTTATATGGACTCAGGTGATCAGTTGTCTCCAACTCTAGTTTCTCCACCATCTCAGTTGAAACGAGATTGTTTGTGCTTCCACTGTCCACAATAACCTTGCACTTCCTGTCTTTGGTCTTGCATGTGGTTCTGAAAAGTATGTTTCTTTGATTTGTGTCCTCCACCTCCTTCTCGGGTGTTAAGAGAACCTTATGCATCATCAACGAACTTTTGTCTTCTGCGTCTTCTACCTCAGCATCTCTCCTCTGTGCCTTGGTGATGTGAGCTTCTCCTCCATCCTTCTTCCTATCTAGACAGTCAACTGCCTTGTGTCCATTCTTTCCACACGTGAAGCATGTGATGACTCCACCTCTACCTCTGGTACGAGGAAATGTGTTATTATCAGCGTATCCTCTGCTCTGTTCCATCTGCTGCCTCCGCGGTTCAGCGTGCTGGCCTCGTTGCGAACTTCCACCTCTTTCTGTTCTATTCTGAGGATTCTTCCAATCGTCTTTGGATTTCTGGAACCTATCTTGGACAACTGACTTACCTTTTGGCTGGCTCCTACCTCGGCCTCGCTGTCCTGGCTTACGGCTCAGGTTCTCTTCATCTTTCAACACCATTTGATACGCATCCTCCACTGTTCTGATGGTTGTCATACTCATCTCATCCTGGATATCGTATCTCAATCCATTCATATACCTGGAAACTTTTTCATCATCTCTCTCCCGATGACCTGCTCTGATATTTAGCTTGTAGAATTCCTCAGTATACTCCTTCACTATCATTATCTTTTGTCTCAGGTTCTGCATTCTCCTGAACAGTGTGATTTGATAATCCCTTGGGATGAACTTTGCCTTCATCTTCACAATAATTCGATCCCAGATTTTGATCTTTTTCTTGCCTTTGGAACGTCTATCTGCTTGAAGATCGTCCCACCATAATGTTGCGTGTCCCTTCAATTTTGTGACAGCATGCCTAACCTTCTTATCCTCTTCGATATCCTCATAATCGAAGTAGGTGTCAAGAGCTCTAATCCAATCTAGAAGCTCTTCTGCATCCAGACTCCCTTCATAAGCTGGAATGTCAATCTTTGTTTTCAAACTCATCCAAGCGATAGCCTTAATTAAATGCTCATTGGCTGCATCTTCGGCTGCAACTTCTCCTTATTGTTCAACTTCAACTTCACCTTCGGAGTCACTCAAATCTCCAGCACTGGCTGTGCGTCTCTGCGCTGCTTCCATATCTTCTAATCTCACTCGGAGATCACGTATCTGCCTCTCCATTTCTGGATTATGTGCTTGTCTCCCTCTTCCTCTCTGGTTCCCCCTATCCTCTGGATCAGGTGATTGTCTTTCTCTCCTCGGCGGCATGGTGAAATTTTCTCTTCTTCTTTGCTACAGAAAGCAAAGAGATTTTCTGGCTCTGATACCACTTTGACACCAATGCGCCACCCAGGGCACGTCCGCTCCCTCAGGACCTTCTCTTCCTTCGGCCTGAAGAGCTGAAACGCTCTTCAAATCCCTTATCGGGACTTTCCTACACCCACAGGACTCTCCTTATGATCTCCCTTGTCTTATCGGGAAATCGAAACTTGCAAGATCGCGAGTCCTGAAAACATAGGATCGGGTCCCACAAATCCCCGAATCCCGATGAATATTCACCCACGGTTTCCTTGCTCTTATCGGGAATTTCCCCGTCGGGAAATCGGCACTTGCGCTGTCGTGATCCACTGTCCTCACGGATCCCCGACTCCCGATGGCTCAATCAACACTGACCTTCTCCCACCTTATCGGGACTTCTGCTCTATCGCAGCCTCGCACTATCGTGACTTCGCTACTCGCGACACCAAGTCCTCGAGCTTCCAACTCCTGATACCCGATGTGCCGAAACGTTGATACTCTCCTGTCGCGCTTTCGTAGCCTCGCGTCCTCGCTACTTGAAACTTCCAATATTTGGGCATTCACCCTGCGAACCCTGAATTCGCGAGATCTCATATCTCTGCCACCTGTCTTCCACTCGCTCTCGTGGTCCCACATGCTAACTGACGGTTGTCGTGATATTACTTCTCGCGACCTCGCAACTTTTGGTGAAATTCCTTGCTGCTCCAACTCACGAGCCTCTGAGTTCGCGATATACTGATGCCACTTGGCATTGGCTCCCTACGAGGGTTGACCTTTCGACACCTGTCCTCCACTACATCCTTAACTCCGTCGGGAAATCGTGTATCGAGATATCGCGATTCCCTTTGTCATGTGTACGGGACTTTCAATTCCCTGATCCCCGACTCCTCAGGATCTCCCGGCACGTGTCCCTACTGTTGAATGGTTCAAAGCTCCTGTCGGGATATCGCGGATCGCGATTCCAACCTGCACGAGTCCCTTGTCACCGGAAACTCCAATTCTCTGATTCACGACTCTTCGGGATCTCTTGCCACGTGTCCCTACTGTTGGACGGTTCTGAGCGCCCGTCGGGATATCGCGGATCGTGATTCCCTGATGCAACGATTCTACACTCCTGAAATCCCCGATGGGTTAAATCCCGATGCCTCCCCAGAATGTTGTCATGTGTGCTGCCGAGATCAACGGCTAGGATCCTTTCTCGAGATTTCGAGAATCACAAGGTCCCGATTCTCTGCCTTAACAAAACCCCGATGACTCTGATATCCCGATGACTTCTCCGAGACTCTTCTTCTGCACACTAGGGCTTAACCCCGGTGCAACTTCTCGAGATCTAACGGCTAATGAGATTTCGTCAATCTTCTCTGTAAGATCCTGACCATCGATTTCTTCCTCCTTGAAGACCTTCTCGAAAATGGCTAAGTATCCCTTCTCAGAACTTGCTCTCCAATGCCTACGCTTGCAACTCTTGTTCGAACATTCCATGGCACAAACTCCTGTGCTCTCCTTTAACAATATCACGAAGGTGCTATACCTCCTGATCTTTTCCACTCTGATTCTTTCAGAGGAACTTGCGCGCACTCCTTGCGCTCAACATTCAACAACTTCCCAAGTGTTGAATCCTTTCGACTCTGTGCACTCTTGCAGCCGCAGTCTTAGATCTCCTTTGCTCACATTTACAACTGAGACTTCTTCTTCAGCCTGCGCACTCCTTGCATGGCTTCAACAACCCAAATCCACTCCTAGGTGAATGAGAACAAAAGTTAAACTACCTGAGCCTTCATCAAGGCACTCCTTGCGGATGATCTTCGACTGCACACATTGCAGGAATCTCCTGGCTCAGATAGAGAAACAATTGAACCTCACTCTCTCTCCCTTTCAGACTCCAGTTTGAAACATGAAATCACATGCACAACATATACAAAGCAAATGCATAACAAGAAGCAAACATTCATGAGCACAACATCAATACATAGAGAAAACAACACCAACCATGAGTTTGAATCAGAACTTTCTTCTATTAATTCAAATGCCTATACATGGGTGTTCTTCATACAATATTCTCTAGTTTTATCTTCTCTTCTCCTGAATGCTTCCTCTATTCTTCACTACTATCCTCTAGTTACAATGGTACAATGAGGGTGTCTATATCTGTTTTCCCTCTCAGACTCTAAACTAACAAATCTAGACTTAAAAATCCTATCTACCAGCATTAAATCTATTAAATTCTGACTATCTACCAAAGGACGAGAGCTTAAAGGCTCAAGGTCCAATAAAATATACAAATGCGCCTTCATGAATGGTTCATTAAAGACTTGCGCAACAATCCCAAAGTATTTCAAAAATTTGGGTTGGTTTGTCCAGCTGATCTCTGCTTGATGTGTTGGCTCGCTTGATGAGTTGGTGATGCTCCTGCATCATTGGAGAATCAAAATTGGTTGTTGGACGGGTAACAAGTCAGTCCAAAAATCATAACATTGAGATAGCCCATCTCATGGAATAGGTCAAGGCCCAATTTCTCTAGTTTGTCGTTTTCTCATACAACCATATTTTTAGTGAGTTGAATGGAATAATAGAGGTTGTCGAAACCGATAGTGAATGGTTAGGAAGGCATTATTGACATCATTAAGACAAGGGATGAGATCACCACAATTGTTACTGAAATACACTAAATATTTGAGTATTCTCAATTCTTATAGGAAATTTATTAAAATATTTTTAGATTGGTATAGTTGATGTTAGAATGGTTTAAATATTGATCATAGATTGGACAAGATAGTCTTTATAACTTGGTTAAATGACTTTGTTTTAAGAAAAAATATTTTTTCATAATTATCATGATCTTAACTTATAACATAAAGACTAAATGATTGAATAATACAATTAACATCATTTTTATTCTACATCATCAAATACTTATTACTTTGTACAGCTTGAGTGGGCCTAATGGTTAAGAACATGTGTTTCCTCCTAGGAGGTTACAAGTTCAAATCCAGAAGGAATACTAGTTTAAAACAATAGATAGATGTAGATAGTCTATAATAACTTAGTAGTGAATACTAAATCTTTAACAGAACATGATATTTATTAAATTTATTTGGAAAAAAATGATTTTCAAGTTTTGGAAATAATATGATATTTATTAAATTTATTTTGAGAAAAAAAATAATTTATTTTCAAGTTTGGGAAAGAAATACCCATGCTATGGTTTCAAACAAAAAAAACATATTTTCATGTTTTGGAAATAACATGATATTTATTAAATTTATTTTGAGGGAAAAATAAACATGATATTTATTAAATTTATTTTGAGGCAAAAATAATTTATTTTCAAGTTTGGGTGAGAATACACCAATTCGTGTTAGTTTGTTAAAAATAAAATAAAAAATTATTTCATGTTTGGAAAAGAACATGATATTTATTAAATTTATTCGAGAAAAAAAAATGATTTTCAAGTTTTGGAAATAACATGATATTTATTAAATTTATTTTGAGAAAAAATAATTTGTTTTCAAGTAAACTACAATAGTTTCAAACTAAAAAATGTATCTTCACGTTTTGGAAATAACATGATATTTAGTTAATTTATTTTGAGGGAACAATAAACATGATATTTATTAAATTTATTTATTACAATTTTTGGAAATAACATGATATTTATTAAATTTATTTTGAGAAAAAATAATTTATTTTCAAGATTTCAAATTAAAACAATTATTTTCATGATTTGAAAATAACATGATATTTATTATTTTGAGGCAAAAATAAACATGATATTTATTAAATTCATTACCAGTTTTGGAAATAACATGATATTTATTAAATTTATTTTTAGAAAAAATAATTTGTTTTCAAGAAGAATAGGATACTGACGCAATAGTTTCAAACTAAAAAAAGTATTTTCGTGTTTTGGAAATAACATGATATTTATTAAATTTATTTTGAGAAAAAATAAATATGTTGAAGATGTTATTTAAGGGGAGGTTCCCCTAGGCCCTTCGCCATCTATCTGCATCTTATTGAAACTTGCCACGTATTCATTTTTTTGCAACCTATTGAACCCTACCATGTTTGGCAATTTTGATTTCTTGTTTTATTTTTTTGTATTCTGCGTGAGGCTTTCCCGTCTTAAATCAATTTCCCTCACACTATCTATCTAATAAATGAGCCACCTATAAACACCATTTTTTTACAGCAGTTGTACCCAACACACTATTGGTAGATGAAAGCAACATGTTACCTTTACAGGTCGATTCGTTGTTTTTTTTTGTTTTTTTACCTATTTTGATATATATACACCACTCTCTGAATACATCACAATAAACCTATGGTAAAGGATTAAAAATTGGTTACTCTTCTCCTATTTTAGAAGAATTTTCTTCTTGAATTGTTGTTGGCAAGATGTTGATTATGATGTGTTGCAGATCTTGTTGGTTGTGGAGCCTGATTATATTCCTATTTCATAGGTCTTTTTTTAGGCTTTGTTTATGCCCCATGAAGATTATACACCCTGGAATATTGTACACCCCTCCACACGGGATGGAGGGGGCTTGCAAGGGGGGATTTCCCCCTATGGGGTCCGGGGGAAAGTGGGCCCTGGCGAGGGTTCGGGGGAAAATCCCCTAAAAGAAAAATTGCCTTGTAAATGTATATTATAATTTCATAGTAAATATGGACCGTTCATTATAAGGTTGCAGATCTGACGGTAGAAGTTATGTTAGGGTTTTTTTCCCTAGAAGTAAACCCTCTTTTATGAGGGAAATGTATTATGGCTATGCATTATTGTGAATATTGTATTCTGAGAGAGGATACCATGAGAGAAAGAAGAGGAAGTTACAATGGGTGTGTTGTAGGTTGTATCCCTTCATTTGTTGTATAATAAAAAGGAAAGAGCTTGCAATTTCTCTGGTGGACGTAGCCCACACTGGATGAACCATGTATATATGTGTCTCTATTGTATTGTGTATCTTCTGTGTTTTATTTCCACATTTTTTTTATTTCTCTATGATCATGTTTTCTAACAACTGGTATCAAAGCGAAAGGTAACTTGCAGGAAAAGAGGATTCATGGTTCGAGTGGGAGCAATGGTGGAAGATGGAAAGTTTAGGGTCGAGAAATTTAATGACAAAAATTACCAGTTATGGAAGATGCATATGGAAGATTATTTATATCGGAAGGATCTATTCCTACCATTGGGTGGAATAACAAAGAGGTTGACAACCATGAAGGATGAAGAATGGGAGGTTCTTGACAGAAAGTCACTAGGAATGATACAGTTGAGGCTGGCAGTGTCGGTGGCTTTCAATATTTCAAAAGAAAATACAACAAAGGAGTTCATAGACGCGTTGGCTAAACTGTATGAAAAAACCTTAGCATCCAATAAGGTATTTCTAATGAAGAGATGATTTAATATGAAGATTTCATAAGGTGGATTTGTTGCATATCATTTAAATGAATTTAATATGGTTACTAATAAGCTAAGTTCTGTAAAAGTGGACTTTGATGATGAGGTTAGGGATCTTCTGATCTTGTGCTCATTTCCAGAAAGTTGGAATGGCTTGGTCATAGCTATAAGTAACTCTGTCTCTGGTTCAAACACTTTAAAATTTGATGATGTTTGTTGGTGTTATCCTTAGCGAGGAAATGCAACGAAAAAGCACAGGTGAGACATCAGGTAATGCGTTAAACATGGAAGACAAAAGGATAGAGGAAAGGGCTCAGGGAATCGTGGAAATTCTAGAAATGGTAGATCCAAATTCATAATAGGAAATATAGAGTGTTGAAATTGTGGGAAGAAAGGACATCTGAAGAAAGACTACAGAGCTCCAAAGAAACAAAGAGATGGACATTGGGAGAAAAATCAGGAAGAAAATGTAACAGGTGATGTGTTACAAGATTCTTTGATTCTTTCTGTAGATAATATTTATGAGTCTTGGGTAGTATATTCAGGGCCTTCACACACCATAGGAAACATTTTCTAGATTATGTTTAGGGTGATTTTGGACAGGTTCATTTGGGTGATGATGCACCATGCAAAATTGTTAGAATGGGAAAGGTAAAAATAAAGACAATGAATGGAAACCAATGGTTGTTGAAAGAGGTAATACATGTTCCAGATATAAGGAAAAATCTAATTTCAAAAGGGTAGTTGGAAAGTGAAGGTTGTATATCCATATTTACAGATGAGGTGTGTAAGATCACCAAAGGATCATTGGTGATAGAAAAAGGAGAGAAGGTAGGTACATTGTATTTATGTATTGCTAATACTGACTCTTCTATCTCTTTAGATTCTACAGGAATGTATATAGAACTGTGACATCATAGTCTTGGACGCATGACTGAGAAGGGGATGCATATGCTTCACAAAATAAATTTGTTTCCAAATATTAAACAAATTGATTTGGATTTTTGTGAGCATTGCGTTTATGAAAAACATATGAGAGTCAGATTTCTCAGAGTCGAAAAAAAAAAATAAGAGTGAAAGGTTAGAGTTGTGCATACATATGTATGGGGACCAACTCAGGTATCATCTCTTAGTGTCTCTCATTTTTATGTTACATTTATTGATGATTCAACTAGAAAAACTTGGGTTTATTGCATTCGACAAAAATATGATGTTTTTGATACTTTTAAGAAATGGAAATCTTTGGTTGAGAATGAAACAGGAAAAAGGTTGAAGTGTCTCAGATAAAACAATGGAGGTGAATATTGTAGCAAGGAGTTTGATGATTATTGTTCATACCATGGGATTCATAGAGAGAATATAGTTCTAGGAACACCACAAGAAAATCGTGTCAAAAAGGATGAACATGAAAATCATGGAGCGTGTGAGTATGAGATTACATGATGGTTTTCCACTACAATTCTAGGAAGATGTTGTAGATATTGTTGTTTACTTAATAAATAGAGGACCTTCAAGATCTTTGGATGGTGGAATTCTAAAGTAGGCATGGACATGTAAAAAGTTAAACTATTATTTCTTGAAGACTTTTGATTGTGAAGCATTTGTCCATATTGATAAAGAAAATAGAACAAAGCTTGAGGAAAAATCCAAGAAGTGTACATTTATTGGATACGGTGTTAATGATTTTGGTTATCGCTTATGGGATTATGAAAATCACAAAATCATTAGGAGTATAGATGTCATATTCAATGAGAAGGTCATGTACAAAGATCAGTTCCAGGGAAAAAAATAGGAAAAAGGAAAACCAGAATACATAATTCCTGATGAGATCACTGAAAAGGAAATTCCAAAGGTACTAGAAAATCAAAATGTACAACAATAGGAGAAATAGGCACCTCAAACTCCCGCAAGTGTTGTTATAATATATACCAAGTTAAGTAGAACCCTTGAACGATGCTTTGCATCATTGAATTATTTATTGTTGACTGATTCCGGTGAGCCAGAATGTTATGAAGAGTCAATGCAAGTAGACACTAAAAAGAAGTGGGAGAAATCCATGAAAGAGGAAATGGATTCCCTGGTAAATAACCGGACTTGGGATTTGGTTCAATTTCCTGCAAGAAAAAGAGCATTGCAGAATAAATTGGTTTACAAATTGAAGGAAGAAGATGGAGGAAAAAAGAGGTACAACGATAGACTTGTTGTAAAGGGGTTTGCACAAAATAAAGGTATAGATTTTGATGAAATATTTTATCTTGTTAAAATGAATTCAATTAGGACTATTTTAAGTCTTGTGGAAGTAGAAGATTTACATCTTGAACAGTTAGATGTAAAAACATATTTTCTCCATGGGGATTTGGACGAAGAGATTTATATGCAACAACCACATGGGTATGAGGTCAAAGGGAAGGAAAATTTGGTATGTAGTTTGAAGAAGAGCTTGTATGGCCTAAAGAAAGATCCAAGGCAGTGGTATTTGAAGTTTGACAGGTTTATGACAGAACAAGGTTATAGTAGATTTCATTATGATCACTATGTTTATTTTTAAAAGCTAGAAAATGGAAGTTATATTATCTTGCTACTGTATGTAGATGTCATTCTTGTTGCAGGGTATAATATGCAAGATATAAATGTGCTCAAGAAGAAATTAGCTAATTCATTTACATTGAAGGATTTGGGTGCTACAAAGAAAATCCTTGGTATGAGAATAACAAGAGATAGGAAAAATCACAATTTGACATTGTCTCGGGGTGAGTACATAGAGAAGGTGTTGGAGAGGTTTAGAATGCAGAATGAAAGACCAGTTAGTACACCTTTGGCCATCCATTTAAAATTAACCAAAGAAATGTGTCCCAAGACACAGGAGCAGATAGAATACATCTCCAGGGTCCCTTATTAATCAAGAGTTGGTAGCTTGATGTATGTGATGGTTTGCACAAGACCATATATTGCACATGTCGTGGGAGTTGTGAGAAGGTATATGAAAAATCCAGGTAAAGAACATTGGGAGGCAGTAAAGTCAATTCTCAGGTATTTGAAAGGTACTTCTACTCATGCATTATGTTTTGGAGATTCAAACATTGTTCTACAGGGATATGTTGATTCATATATGGCAGGTGATAAATATAGTAGGAGGAGCACCACAAGGTATGTTTTTACTATAGGTGGAACAACAATAAGTTGGATTTTGAAATTGCAAAAGTTTGTTTCACTTTGAACAACATAGGTAGAGTATGTTGTTTCTACAGAGGCTAGTAAAGAGATGATTTCGTTACAAAGGTTTATGGAGGAATTGGGAAAGAAGCAAGAGAATATCAGGTTGTATTGTGACAACAAGAGTGCCATTCATATTATAAAGAACTCATCCTTCCATTTGAAGACTAAGCATATACAGACCAGGTACCATTTCATATGATCTGTCTTGGAAGATGGAGATTCAAAGTTGGAAAAGATACACACTAGCCAAAATCTTGTAGACATGTTAACAAAGGGAGTAACCAAGGAGTGTTGACCCTTGGTTATGGAAGTATGCAAAGATCGAGGAAGAAAAGGGAGAATGCGAAATTTTTGGAAGACACATTGACTGTTACTAGGTTGAAGTGAGAAAAAGAGCAGAAAAGACGGAGTAAAGCAATTCGTTGGACGAGGAGATCAAGGGTGACAGATAATCAAGAAAGAAGGATCGTGGACAACTCAACAAGTGGGAAAAGCCACCATTGGATGCTTTAGAGCACCACACGAGAAGGAAGGAGAGACAGGTTGGTGAAGCCCTGAAAATACAGGTGAAGTTGACCTAGGGTTTTAGACACCTAGGGTTTTGGACACCTAGGTTTAGGCCTAAGGATGTCAGTGAGCTATTGTAATGTATAAATAGAGGTCATAAGGACCTAGTTTGGGTTGGTACGATATTATTGTCAATATAGTGGTATTGTTTTCATGAGTGATTGTTGTTGTATGAGAGAGAAGTGCTAAGAGTGAGAGCCTTCTGGTATTGTAATATCTTCAGCTGGGTGAGAAGATCAACCCTGTAGCTGGGTGCGCAGGGAGGGGAGAGAGAGAGAGGAGAAGAAATAATATCTACTAGCTAAGAGCGTAGATAAGAACGGTATGCTTTACCTTATTATATTATAGCACGATTATGTGGACATAGCCCTAGAGAGAGGGTGAACCATGTACGTCTTGTGTTGTGTGTGATTGGTATTTTATTTATGTCATTGATATACTGTGATTGCATTATGGTTTCAGATCTGATAAGTAGATGTGGAGAATAGATCTAAGTTGATAAGTATATGAATGTTATGTTGTTCTTGTGTTAAATCCACTTGATCTTCCCTTTGGTTGTAGACATATCTATTCTTCAACCCCTTCATAACTACTTCGGGTGAGACTGCATCTGCTTCGCAGGTGTTTCCGAAAGGGCCAATACTTAGGGCTTGTTGGTGCACTCTTGGAGCTGAACCCTAGGTTTGCCCCTATTCCAACAAATGGTTCCGTTGTTGGGAATTAAATATTCTTGAGGGAATGTCAAGGTGGTTTCCATCGAATACAAAGATTCAAAAGTGGATAGAGGATCAATAAAAGGACTTCCCTGAAGCTCGAAACAAGAAACCTAATCTTATTTCAGAGGATTGGTTGGAGAAATATATCTTCACTAATATACACAAAAAAAAAAATAGGGGAATCCATCAGGAGCTATATGAGTGGCTAGATATATTAGCAGATACCCAGTTCGAGATCCGATCTAGACCTCTTGTGTTTTGGACATCAGAGTTGATCAAGAAGGTCAAAAGAGTTGATAACGCTGTCACACGAGCAGTAGATCACTGGTTTGATAGAACCATTGGAGGGTACATCACAAAGTTTGTTGTTGAATAGAGTAGAATCATACAGGCAAGCTGAAAGATATTTCTTCAAGGGATCCAGAGGAAAATTTTTACAATTCCTGAAGTTGAGACTCAAGATGTTATTGCATGAGAAGAACATCTTGAAGCTACAGTAGATTGGTCGGATCTAGAAAGGCTAATGTTCAAGAATTCGGACAGTGTCAGTGACACAGAAGCTGGACAAAAACGCAGTGGGAGAGTGTTCCGAGAAGTTCACCTAGAAAACTTGTTTAAGCAAAACTATGGGGAGGAGGGTCTCTACAGTGGAGAAGAGGCAGAACTGACAGACAAAGAACATTCAGAACCCGCTAGGGTAGAGGAAGGAAAAGTTGAAGAGCTTCGTCGAGGAGAACCTGAAACCTCAGAAACTACACAGACCATCGAAGTAAGTATTTTTATCCCTCCTATTGATTCAGTAGTATTAAGAAATCAGAGTAATCCCAGCCACCAGAGTACCCAGAGAACTGTCACTAGTAATCCACGACATACTCAGTCAGAGACACTAGGAATATCTATGGAAGATGAGATGAGGCTTCATATATTTAGGGGAGATGGATCTGAATATCTTGATCAGCACTGGTTCCTATGTGAAGCCGTATGGAATATTAAAAATGTCATTGACGAAGTTGTCAAAAGAACCTAGTTTAGTACCACTATATAGAATCGCGCATTGAGATGGTACATGAAGCTTGTCCAAGGACTTGCACAGCCTAAGCCACTAAATCAGATTAAGAATGTGTTGATTGTAGAGTTCAAGAAACCCAAGTCGGAATCAGAATGTATCACAAAGATGAAAGATATTAAGAAGAAGGTGGACGAACCTATTTGGGAATTCGATCAGAGATTCAAAACCTTAACAGGTCGATTGACTTTTCATATCCTAGATTAATAGAACAAAGGATGGTTCATTGTTTCCCTCTTACCACACTTTAGAGTTCCCCTGATGAAACAGAAAATTGCTTCACAGTCTAAGGAGCTGGAGACCGCCATGAATTTAGAATCGTCCCCTATGGGAGAATCTCGCTCAGGTATGAGTCAGATCTTGAGTCAGATAACTAGTTTGTCTCTACAGGTGGAAGATATGAAGAAAGACAAGGGAAAAGACAAAAGAGAAGACATATGGTGTGTCAGATGCATATCAGAAGGCCATGACAAGGAACATTGTTCCCTATTCAATGAATACTTGGCTTCTGGAGCTTCGATCCCTTTGAAGCAAGTCACCTTACCTTGGTGTGAGGTATGCAGAAACAAACATTGCCCTGGTGAGTACTACTACATGCAAAAGTATGTTTAGACACCTACAAATTTTTACTATATATTATGTAAGTCCATAGGACATGATGATAGGGATTGTAGGGCTTACAATCTCATTCATGAAATTCGAGAGACATATATAAGATTCAAGGTGAAGTGCAACAAGAAGGAAACACTATGCAGTATAACTCTCCTGGGAAAGGCAACTTCAATCCTCGTGATGGATTCATAGGAAGAGGATGAGGAGGAGGAATGGGTCGAGGCTGAGGACATATCATTTGTTATAACTGCGCACAACCAGGACACCTTTCAAGGGATTTTCAGAACCCTTGTACCACTTGTAGCTACTGCAACTCATTTGACCATGTTATAGAAGATTATCCTATCCTGCTAGCTAAGATTCAAGAAAGACGAGGACCTCAACAGAACCCGCAAGTGAAACTAATATATGTTGAACCTCGTGGAGAAGACCCTAGAGTCACTATTATAACAAGAGGAGTCATTATTACAGGAGAAGACGGACTAACCCAAGGAAAGACTATAGAAGATTCAAGAATTAGGAAAGCTACATAGAATACACAAATGTTTGATGCAAAGAAAGAACGAAAAATATTGGAGGAAGCTGGAAAAGAATTCATAGAAGACCAAGGCTCTTCATTGAAGACAAGACCAGAAGTGAGAGAATATGGAATTCCTCTGGAATTTGATCAGTCTACTTCGCCAAAATAAGGAAAAGAGGTAAGAAAGCTCATGGAATTTGTATATACTTGTATTAAGTTGATTCAGGATGAAAGTGTTTTATAAGAGTTACAAAATTTAATCAAACAATATGAGCTAGGAAAGATAGACCCCTTACTGAATAGGGTAGTACACCAAATCAGTAAGAAGAGAAGGAAAAATAAGGAATTACATTTGAATGCCAAAATAGGAGAGTATGAGATAGATTATGTAGTCCTCAACTTAGGGTTGGAGGTCAATGTCATGACGAAGCAAACCTGGGCACTGATGGGAAAATTGAAGTTGATATATTCCCCTATCAAGCTTAGGATGGATAACCAGCAAGGTGTAATCCCTTTCGACAGATTGGAGCATGTCCCTATGGACATAGACGGAGTAACAACGTTTGCATATTTTGAGGTAATTGAAATAGTCAATGATAGTTGTCCTTACCCCGCGTTGTTAGGAATTGATTGGGCTTTCAATAATTCCACTGTGGTTGATTTAAAGAAAAGACGTATGACTTTTGAAAGAGATGGACTTCAGGTCATTTCACCCTTAGATCCATATGAAGGTCAGTGATACACAGAACCTATCAGAGAAGAAGACCATGCATATGCTTTAGAAAACATATATAAGCTAACAACCAGACAGTAGGAGTACATTAATCCTACAGCCGATGGGAACCTAAGCTGGCAAAGTGAGAGCGCATGTTCATCAGACTCAGAAGAAGCACTGGAGAATTGGTAGAACAAGATGTATGAAGTATCTACAAGAAGATGTGCTATATTAACCAGAGAAGTTCGTTGGATTGGCACAGCAGTAAGCAAATTACCCACCTTTGATGGTATGAATCCTTTGGAAACCTTCTTGTGAGACTTCGAAGAAAGTGTACCAATACAATAGAGATTATTGGTGATGGATGAGGCCCTGAAAGCCACACCAGGAAGATGGTGGGGGGCACACAAAATTAACATTACAGATTGGGTACAGTGTTGTACCCTGATGACAGCCTAGTTCTCAGCACAAGTAGAAGGCTGCGAAGTTCGATACACATGTCAAAGTTTCCCAAAGGACCATGTGCGAAGCTATGAGGAATCCTAGAGAAACATTCCTCAAGAACAATGGGTGAAAAAATTCATTAACACACTAGACACCACCCCTATCAACTGGTAACTCCAAGCAGAGTTGCACCTCATCACTATGGATTGGGAAGGTATGACTCAGAATTTTATAACTAACTTCTTATTTGAAAGATAATTTTCTTCAGTATATCAAGCATTACAATTTGTGAGATAGAAGGTATTCGAGGAAGCATCTAGCCTTCCTTTGGAACAAGAAGAGGATGAATGGACAGCACCTCTCCAGAAACTACAAGGCTGTTACAACATCAATGTTGATGAAGACGATGATCCGAGGAAGGTGAACATCATAGAAACAGAAGGCCAGAGAGATTTGAAAGGACCAAGAGTTGATATTCCATTCATTAGATAGCCAATCAAGATTAATAAATTCAATGTTAGAACAGAGCAGACACCAAAGTTTGCAAATGTTGGAGATTACTGAGATGTTGCCACCATTGACAAAATTACAGAGTTACTACATGAATATCAGGACTTGTTTCCAACCAAGTTCACTGATATGAAGGGAATTAAAGGACCTATGGGAGAGATGAGGATTCCTTTAAAGCCAGATCCAATACCAGTTAAACAGATACCTTACAGACTGAACCCTAAATATAAGGAAAAAGGGAAGATTGAGCTTGACAGAATGCTGGAAGCAGGAATCATAGAACCTGTCGAAGAGTCTGAGTGGATTAGCCCTATGGTGGTACAAGACAAGAAGACATGAGAGATCAGAATATGCATAGATCTCAAGAAGCTGAATGATGCCTATTTACATGACCCCTTCCCTACACCATTCACTGAAAAAGTGTTACATAACATGGGAGGCCAGGAAGTATATTGTTTTACAGATGGATTTTCAGGATACCATCATATCCGGATTGCCAAGGAAGATCACCATAAGACCACATTTGAAATAGAATGGGGATCCTACCAATACACAGTAATTCCATTCGGATTGAAGAATGCCCCATACATCTTCTCTAGGGTGGTGGTCGAAGCATTCAAGAAATTTCTACATAAGTTTCTAGAAGCATATTTTGATGATTAGACTGTTTTCAGTTTATTGAAGAACCATATTGAATGTCTAAGGCTAATGTTGGATAAATGCAGGCAGTGTCAAATTGATTTGAACCTGAAAAAATGTATTTTATTTTCACCATTTGGAGTGTTGTTAGGTCATATTGTATGCAAGCAAGGATTGTTGGTAGATCCATCCAAGATCACCATTATAGTTGATCTACCCCCTCCTACTTCAGTTAAATAGATGCGCACTGCGTTGGGACACACATGATATTACAAAAAGTTCATTAAGGGATATTCTTAGATTACAGCACCCATGGAGAAGTTGTTGAAGAAGGATTGTCAGTTTAGTTGGACAAAAGAATGCCTGTAGAGCTTCAACACACTGAAACAAAAAATGGTTATTGCGCCTATTCTGGTTTTCCCAAACTGGACCAAGGAGTTTCATGTGCATGTCGATGCACATTCCATTGCCTTAGGATCTTTGTTAGCAAAACTAGGAGGAGGATATATTGACCACCCGTTAGCATTTTCTAGCAAGAATCTATCAGCTGCTGAAATTAATTACACCACCACTTAACGAGAAGGGTTAGCCATGGTGTATGCACTGCAGAAATTCCACCACTACTTGTTGGGAGGGCACTTTAAAATGTTTACTTATCACTCTGCGCTAAAATACATAGTCAACAAGACAGTGTTGGGGGGGAAGTATATGCATATAGCTTATGTTATTTCAAGAATATGATTTGGAGATCATAGTAAAGCCAGGGAGAATGAACAAAGGTCATGACCACTTGTCGAGGTTGGAACATGGAGAAGAGTTGACTAGTTTGGAGGATGTGCTATCGAATGCACAACTATTATCCATTAGAAATATCAATGACCACTTCACAGAGATAGTCCAGTTCCTATCAACAGGAATGGCACCTAGTGAGTACATAATTCCTCAGAAGAAATAGCTAGTTGTGCACACTGCATAATTCTCACTTATAGTCGGACATCTATACAACATGAGACCTGATGAGATATTGAGAAGGTGTGTTATGGAGGCAGAAAGACCACTGATCCTTGCAGAAGCTCATGAAGGCATCGCAGGAGGACATTATGCAGGAAAATAAACTGCGCAAAAGGTTCTTAGAGCTAGCCTTTGGTGGCCTACCCTACACAGAGATGCTAAAGACTATTCCAGAGCCTGCGATGTATGCCAAAGAGTTGGGAAACCATCTAGAAGAGATGAAATTCCATTGGCACCACAACTAACCCTACAAGCATTTGAGAAATGGGGCATTGACTTTGTTGGACCTATAAACCCACCAGGAAAGTGCATAGGAGCAAGGTACATAATTATTGCGACCAAGAACTTGACTAGATGGGCTGAAGCAAGAGCAGTTAAGGACTGTAGTGCAGCTACAGTTGCGTGCTTCATATTTGATGACATCATAACCAGGTTTGGATGACCAAATATCCTTATGAGTGATCAAGGAACACATTTCATTAATAAGACAGTTGAAGCCCTGACTGAAGAATTTGTAGTCCACCATCAAAAGAGTACACCTTACCATCCATAAGAAAATGGGACAGTTGAAGCATTCAACAAGATTTTGCAAACAACACTAACCAAGATTTGCAGTGTGAACAGGGATGATTGGGATCTAAGAGTACCAACAGTATTATGGGCCTATAGAACAACTTGCAAGAACCTGACAATGCAGACTCCCTTCAAGATGGTATATGGTCTTGAAGTTGGTGTCCCAATGGAATATCTGGTACCAAGCCTAAGAATTGTTGCCTTTACAGATATGGATGACCCTGGAACGATTCAAGCGAGGCTTGCATAGTTGGTTGAATTGGAGGAAGATATATTTATTGTAGTATTACATCAGTAGGTGCAGAAGGAAAGAGAGAAGGCCTACAATGACAGGCACATCAGAAACAAGGCATTCAAACAAGGTGATCTAGTACTGGTATATGACAACAAGTTCATAAAACATCCTGGGAAGTTCAGAATGCATTGGCTAGGGCCATACGAGATCGCTTATGTTACAGAGGGAGGAGTTGTGCAATTGAAAATGTTGAATGGAGAATGGAAGGAAAGTTTGGTGAATGGAAGTCGGCTGAAGTTGTACTATGACAACCAGCTGCCTCGCAGATCATAGTAGAAGCACAAAAAAAGGGTTTAGGTACCAGGTGCAGTTGAAACTGGGTACCAAACACAGAAAAGACAGTCTGCACAAGGGACAAAGAGGAAGAATCGAGCAGAAAGTAGAGGTTTCACTGCGTGGTCTGGAGTCGAAGTAAAACAGGAAGCTCAGATCTGAAGTTCCTCGGGACGAATCATAGGTGAGTGTTTGGGTCCTATTGGCCCTTGGTTATGGAAGTATGTGAAGATCGAGGAAGAAAAGGGAGAATGCGAACTTCGCGGAAGACATAGTGACTGTTACTCAGTCGAAGTGATAAAAAGAGAAGACAAGATGAAGCGAAGTAATTCGTTGGACGAGGAGATCAAGGATGACAAATAATCAAGAAAGAAGGATCATGGACAACTCAGCAAGCAGGAAAAGCCACTGTTGGATTCTTTGGAGCACCACGAGAGAATGAAGGAAAGACAGGTTGGCAAATCCCTAAAAATATGGGTCAAGTTGACCTAGGGTTTTAGACACCTAGGGTTTTGGAAACCTAGGTTTCGGACTAAGGATGTAGATGAACTATTGTAATGTATAAATAGAGGTCATAAGGACCTAGTTTGGGTTGGTACGATATTATTGTCAATATAGTGGTATTTTTTTCATGAGTGATTGTTGTTGTGTGAGAGAGAAGTGCTAAGAGTGAGAGCCTTATGGTATTGTAAGATATTCAGTTGGGTGTGAAGATCAACCCTGCAGCTGGGTGCGCAGGGAAGGGAGAGAAAGAGAGGAGAAGAAAGAATATATGCTAGCTAAGAGTGCAGATAAGAACTGTACGCTTTACCTTAATATATTATAGCATGGTTCTATGGATGTATCCCTAGAGAGAGGGTGAAACACATACTTTTTGCATTGTGTGTGATTGGTATTTTATCTCTGTCATTGATATACTGTGATTGCATTACGGTTTCAGATCTGATAAGTAGATGTGCAGAATAGATCTAAGATGATAAGTATATGAATGTTGTGTTGTTATTTTGTTAAATCCACTTGATCTTCCCTTTGGTTGTAGACATCTCTGTATTGAAACCCCCTCATAACTGCTTCGGGTGAGACTGCATCTGCTTCGCATGTGTTTCTGAAAGGGCCAGTAGTTAGGGCTTGTTGGTGCACTCTTGGAGCTGAACCCTGGGCCTGCCCCTATGCCAACAGGGAGAAATTGAGTTCCTTCTCAGTTTCAGTTGGTCTTCAAGCATGAAGGTGAAGATGAGAAATTTTCCAGCTCCAATGTGGAGTATATTTTAGCAGGTACAACAACAGTGGAGTTGTTGTGATTAGTCTCCAAGTGGGAGATTGTTGGTTTTGGATCCTGATTATCTTTATGTTTCATAGGTCTTTGTTTCTAGCCATGTTTACACCCCATGAACACTGTACACCCTGAAATATTGTACACCCCTCCATGCGTGGGGGTTGAATGGGGGGACTGCCCCCCCCTTTGGGGTTTAGGGGGCTCATCCCCCTGGCTAGGGGATCTAGGGGAAAGTGGGCCCCTGACAAGGTTTTGGGGGTGAAGCCCCGAAGGAAATTTTTCCTTGTAAATGTATATTGTAATTTCATAGTAAATATGGACCGTTCATTATAAGGTCACATATCTGACGATAGAATTTGTGTTAGGGTTTTTTTACCTAGAAGGAAATTCTCTTTTAGGAGGGAAATGTATTACGGCTATGCATCATTGCGAATATTGTATTCTAAGAGAGGAGACTGTGAGAGAAAGAAGAGGAAGTTACAGTGGGTGTGATGTAGGTTGTATCCTTCATTTGTTGGATAATAAAAAGGAAGGACCTGACAATTTCTCTGGTGGACATAGCCCACACTGGGTGAACCATGTATATATGTGCCTCTATTGTATTGTGTATCTTTTGTGTTTTATTTCCGCATTTTTTTTGTTTTATTGTTCCACGATCCTGTTTATCTAGAAGATCTATTGTATCCATGGAACTTGAATATTTTAGTAGAGTTTTACTTCTTGATTTTTTCTTGGTGAGCAACTAATTGTGATGTGTTGCAAATTGATTGTATCCATGAAACTTAGTTCTATGTACTACACACAGGACTCTGTTTTTTTATTATTGAGGTAAATTGGTTGATGTTGTCAATAGATGAGGAGGATTTGGAAGAGGGGATTGTGGGAAATGGTGATCTCCATCCAAATATAAGAGTGAAAAAATATTTGGAGGAATATGGAGAAAGGGAAAAGGATTTTGTCATCCGACATATGGAAGGGAAAAGTAGTGGGAGTAGTAGGGTTGAGCGGGAGCAAAAAGTCGACATTATTGAGGGGGGTGAGCAGGCTTATAAGTGATATAGATGTTTGATCCAGATGAACTAAGACAGGTGGTATCAAAAGGGAAATGAAGAAATGAGTTGTCCCCCTAGACAATGAACTCCATTATTTAGGGGTAAATATGGTGGGTGACCGATCACCCTCAAAGTCTTGTATGTTGTGATATTGAATGGACCAAGATGATCTCTCTCTCGGTCAGTGGTTTCATATGCCAATCTCCCATGGGACCAATGTACAGAGTTATTCACCTTCACCAATAAAGTGGATGATCAAAAGGCGTTGGGTGCCCAAGTTCACTTTGATTATATGATACGATAGTTCTCTCCCATATGGCCCTCGTTCGAACAGGTGCATGTGGCTCCTAAATGATATGAATTTTATGAGAAGAATGAAATGATAACATATTATTATTAAAATATGCTTAATATAGAATAACATATATATAGTAAAGCTGGTTTCTATTCAATAAGGAAATAAGATGAAACTATAAAATGCAGCAGAAAACAAGCTTGCTAGAATGGTGTCGGTTTATCTCTGAGAAGAGATGTGACAGTTGTGCTCCTTCACAAGAAGATTATTAGAATGAGGATCTGAAGGACTTTTACAATAAACAAGAATGTCAAAAATCCTATACATCCAAAAACCTAACCCTAGGAAATGAAGCGCCAAAAGTCATGTGGGCCCTGTTTGGGTAAGTTAGTACATCAACTTCCTGGGGTCGTAACTTTTGCATACGGTCTCCACTTTAGGCGCACGATAGCCCATTGGAAAGTTATATCCGAGGAATAAACATGTTTCCATCAGAATCTGACTTCATCTATATTATAATTGTGGCAATCCCTAAAAATGTTGTTTAGGGCCTCAAAACGGCCCTGAAAGTTAGGGACCCGAAAACTAGGAAAAACTGTCAAACTAGAAAACTGCCAAATTGAGCCAGTTGGAATAGGTGGGAGGCCACTAAAATCCATATGGATCAATCCTCTCCCTTAAGGAAGAAATGGTCTCCATTGCATTGATTTCCCCCATCAGATGAGGAAATTTCTGTTGAATTTGGCCCCGGGTGAGCCACTTGTCTTAGTCCAGGAGCTGCCCTCCTTTTACAACTTGATAAAGTTGTATCCTTTGTTGGCAAGTTCACTTGACCTATTTGTCCACAATATGATCATTGGATTCAATTTGTATCGGGGTTGAGCTATGTTGGTGTCATTTTGTTTTCTACCTCTGAGGTGTCCAATAATGGTGGGAAATAAGGTCGAAGGAGATCCACATTGAACACTAGGTGCAGGCCAAGGAAAGGAGGAATGTTGAGCTCAAAATTTATCACCCATAGCCTTGGTGATGGTGTATGAACCATAATTGAGTGGTTGAAGCTTCTGATAGGGTCCTGTAAGGCATTCTTTCTACAAGTGCAACCAAACTTTGTCACCCACCTAAAACTTATGTGGCACCTGGTGTTGATCATGGAACTAATTGTACTTGTCATTGGACTTCTGTGGGATATCTTGAACCTGTTGGATCCACTCAATGAACTAGGTGGCTTTTTCATCTTCATTTGGAGAAGGAGATGAGTTGGTCGAGGTGACCGCAAGGCGTAGTGCAACATCTATGGCACCCAATGGTTGGAATCCCAACCCCACCTGAAAGGGGATGTGTTCGGTTGAGCTATGTTGTACATAGGGAAGACTCTCATCCCATGTGTGAGGGTGCTTGGAATTATACATGCACAAGATATGCACGATCATTCAATTTATGACCTCAGTTTGGCCACCTGTGTGGGGGTGGAAGGCCATGGATTTGGTGAGCTTGGTGTCCAGCAGTGACCAGAGGCTCAACCAGAATGTGTTGAGAAATAAATTGTATCGATCTAAGACAATGGTTTGTGGGATTCCAAAAT
>ML812313.1:24034-58664 GCA_009831015.1 Picea engelmannii
GTGTTCATTGTGGTGATGACTTGTTGATGATATATTGCTGATATATGTTGCTGATATGTGCTCACATCTAGCTGGTTATAAATGACAACAATGGGTAATGAATAAATGTTGAATGCTAATTGATGAGTTTTTGTGCAAGAGGGCAGTTTTGGGAAAAAGAGCCCCACACTCATTCACCCCACCTCTAAGTGTGGTAGGTGTGTCCAACACACCGTTCAATGATACATGCTTCATACATCTTATGTAGTTCCTTTTGAATTGTGGGTGCCACCTTTGGGTTCATGTATCTCAATATTTGTCTGAAAGGTATGACATCCTCTAATAGCGGTATTGCATGGTTAATGATCATTGGGTCGTATGCTTTGAGCTCATCATAAGACCATGCAAATACGTCCCTGTACTCTCTTACCAACGCACTAATTTTGATTTTCTCTTCTGGTGTGCATGCCTTACCAATTTTGATGATCCTCGGGGTATAACCACTACCAATGTTCACCTCTTAAACTTGATCATCAAGGGAATATTTATTAGTTCCTTGAAAAGTATTTGACATATCAAATAACTATTCTAATGGTACTAAACCCTTTGGAATCTTGTTACTTTTTAGTTGAATCATTGGGATCTCCTCGCCTTCCTATATCTCATAAATGTTGTGATTAGAAAATTCATTAGTAGAATTTAAGAAATTCAAAATATGTCTATCATCTTCAAAAACCCGCCAAGAGCCTATGTTATCCGAAACATGAGGATGAAAAGAAACCTCAACTATATGTGTAATGTAAGGGTCGGTCATCCAATGTGTAAACAAGGTAGCAGTAGTCGCCAAAGAATCAACCTTTTCATTCAGAGTCCTATCAATATGAGAAATGCTAAATGCATCAAAACACTCAATCTCATCCCAAACTGTATGTCTATACCTTTTCATCATTGGTTCCGAGCTTCACACTTCATTGTTACTTGATTCACGATAAGATCTGAATCACCTTCCACCTTCAGTAGTTTGATACCCATCTTCCTAGCTTTCCGTAAACCAAGTAACAAAGCCTCGTACTTTGCCATGTTGTTAGTACAATCAAACTCTAAACATGAAGAAAATGAAAATATCATATCTAAAGGAGCAGTGATGACCACTCCAACACCTGATCCTTGTCTTGACCTTGTGCCATCAAAAGTCATGGACCACACTTGTGAATGCTCAAGTTCATTTTCTGGTACGAGAGGCATATGTGTTTCAGGAATCTATGAAAGCATGTACGTGCTTGTTGGCATCCACTAATTAATTTCGATTCTTATCACAATCAAAGTCCCCACAAAGATATCACATCTTTCTGTAGCTGCCATCACCTCCGATTTGTAAATGTTTATATTTCCGAGTTTCAAAGCGATGATTGGGTTAATCTTACCCCATTGAATTTTCATGTGCATTTTCGTTTGTTTTGTTTTGTTTTAAATTCATGACTGTAAGCATGAATTTAAATACAAAACTTGGCCTTGGTTTCATATCTTTTACCTTAGAAATATCATTTTAAAGGTACCCATATATGTTTTAAACTCAAGACTTATGGATTTATTGATTAATACACTATCGAAATCTTTATGTATTATGGGTATCATTGGTTCTATAGTTCATTATTGAAATGTTTGAATGCACAAGAACCTTGGTTAACTGTTGATATTGTTCTCATGAGTTCAATTGTCATATCAACATTCATGTAAATTGGTACATGCATGTTGTACTTGTGTTTTCGTTTCACTTTGCTGGCCCGAAACATCAATGAGACAATTCATTATGCGTATGGGGTTTTGTACTGTGAAGGGTTTGGCACTCATTGTGAGAAATAGTTTGTAGTTTATGAGCCCTCTGTTTTTTCGTTTTCCCTAATACTTTCTGTCTGAGTTATGATAGTTCGTAAACCCTTCATTTTTCATGCCATCACAGTTCACTTAGACTTGTGTCTGCTGCTCGTCCGTTGGAAACCTAAACCTATCCCTTGCGATATCTGTTGCATCCTTGTCATAGTGGTAATGGCACCTGTGGTTCATATCGAGCCGAACATATGCCAATCTTTTCTATCCCATGACGACTCTATTGACGACCTGAAGGCTCATGGGTGGGATGTGTTCCTCAAGAAGTTCGAGGGCTACAACCTATCGGTTGCACAAGCCTTTGCACAAAGTTTTGATGGTCTTAGGGCCAAGGTTGGGGATATACAGTTGGAATTAACAGAGGATTTTGTGAGCAGGGCGACATGACTCCCATTAAAAGGCGAGAGGTGGTTTAATAACACTAAAATAGAAGATGTCTGATGGAGTTTATTCATGGCTTCTCGCAAAACCACTTGTTGTACAAAAGGTATTCCTATTTCTCTGCTAAAACCTAGATGGCACAATCTCCTTTTAATTCTGAAGCAGTTTGTTACATGTGAAGATCATTATGGGCTAGTTTTTCTGTACCACATTCGATTGCTTATGGTTTTTATAGGGTTTGAGTTGGATATGCCCTTTTACTTGTTGATGAGTCTTTACAAAATGTCTAAGCGCTTTAAGCGACATAGTATCAATTCGAGTTTGTTTCACCACAGGCTCGCTAAGATCCTGTTGGTTTATCACTTGTCATGAATCAATGATAGTTGGGAGGCTTTTCTAATCCGAAATGGCTTCACCCAGGTTTAAGATACAGTCAGCGCTCAGTTTATTATAAGCCCTAATTTGGACAGACCAGTGACTCAAACCCAGATTGTCAAATCACTTGATGGCTTAGAATTTAATGAACCAATTTTTATTTTTGATGAAACCCCTGTGGATAAAAAATTACCATGTAGGTTTTCGCCTAGAAGATCTCTGGAACAAGTAATTATCGAATTAAAAGAAAATGATCATCATGTCCCATTGAACGATTCTAATTTAAACGATAATGATGAACCTGTTGTGAAGAATTTCCATAAGGGAAAGAAACCACAGATCATGGATTTAAGTTTTAGGAATATGAATGCCGGCCGTTTGATTTCTAGAAAACTAAGAAATCAAAAGAGTAATCATCTGAGCTCAATCAATCCGATCGAGATTGATGACCGGTGTTCAGATCGGGAGATAGATGATTTCTTGGCTCGTGAAGACCCAAACAATCAGTGTTCCAGGAAAGAGGTTGTTACTCATGTCGAATAATATGACTTCGTGACCAATTTACCCCTATGTCTTAAGGGAAAAGAAGGTGTTTCAGGTATCGGTCATGACGTGGAACAAACCACAGGTAAAAATGAAGCACCCGTTGTCGACTGTGTTCCACGTCAGTCTACCATTACCCCAATGCACTGTGATAGCTGCCTAGACTGGATAGAACGTTACTATAGAGATGTCCCACTCTTACAGGATCAAATCAAACGCTTGATTGCACAGAATGCTTTATTGAAAAAAGAGAACCTTGACTTGAAGACACACACAGAGAGGGAAAACAAAAGATTCAAGATGACCGGGAATATTATAATAAAAAATACAACTAGTTTTAAAACTATTATAAATTCCGAACTGTCAGATCCCTCTTTGGATAATTTCTAATGGTAAAACTATTTTGTTTTGATTTTATTCAATTCTGTTATGAAAAAATCGAAATAGGTAGATTTAATTTTTTATTTCCTTTGCTAAAAATAAGACTAGCTACAAAATCTATGATTCTGTAGCCAGTCTCTTTTGAATAATGATTAGTATTGTTATCTGAATATAAAATTGTTTTTGTTATTTACAGGAAGTTGATGGTTAAGACGCTGATTACATGGAACAAACACCTTGGGACATACACTCAGTTATTCTATAGTTTTCTATCTTTTATGTTAATTAAACTTTGGTTTATTTTTGACAAACCAACTCATGCATGAGTGGTTTCCAGTTCACTATTTTTGTAATATCATATGATTTTTGTGGATTCAACTCTATCTTGTATGATGAGAGCATTTGAATCCTGAACTAGTTTAAATACTGGCCACTCTAAGTTGTAAAGACATATTTGATTTGGACACATTATGGACATAGAACTTTCAAGAATGAAATGGACAAGCTGTTCACTCCTTGGCTTTAGACCAGCGTGGTGCTTTCCCATTGTGTTTTGTCTATTATATTATGGAATGCTATTACGTTTATACAACTTTAGTCTTATGATCGTATGATATTTCATTTTATTCATCACTTTAATTATGTCTGTAATTTGTTGTTCATATATTACATCTGTGATCATTATTTCATTTAAATATCATTGATTTATGCTTGATGTTAAATGATGTATTACATGAATGATTTGTATTAAATTTCTTTTTACTATAAATGTTCATCATTACAAGATCACTAGATTTGTAGGTTTATTACTTTGCTCTTATGTTCCTACTCCAAAATACCTTTGAGTTTGTTCTGGGAATGCTAGCATCAGCCTGTTACAGGTTTTCCTCACAGGAAGGATAGATGGGAGTTTGAATTGCGCAGAGACATAAACTCATTAGTTGATTAATCGCAGGTTAGTGTACTCGTATTCTATTTTCTTTTGTTAGTTTATTTATCAATGAAATAAGAATATTTTAAATTTTCTTTGACTATTATTTTGTTCTTATTTCAGATTGTGTTTTATTAGTATTCTTTAGTTCTTTAGTTTTTTTTGTAAATATTAAACAAAAAATATAAAATGTATGTGCTTTATTTTTCTACTTCATAAACAATTTCATAAAACATTGATTTCGCAAGACATCCAACAAAACTTGCAAATTGTATATACATTGTTCAAAACCATATGCATATATTCATCTATCTATTTTGACGTTTATAAATCATTAAATTCATATATTTAGTATTGTAGCTTCTTAGATTAGTTTATTTCTTTTATTGTTCTTAGGACTTTAGTTGGCCAACGGAGCCATTAAACCTGTCTGGTCATTTCATTCCAAACGTCTTGGGTTATTTAGAAAACCCTGGTCTGGATTTGACCGTCCAGTTGACGGTGTGCCACTTACGCCCGTCAACAAATGGCTCTAGAAGGAGGGCATGAATTTAATTGATGACACATGGAGGTCGCAAGACTCCTCCCCCACACTAACCCTGATATTCCCATTGAACCAGTGACACTAGTTCCTCAAGGGGTCGGCATCCAAGAAATTGTTCGTCAGTCACTCATAAGAACACATAGTGCCTTAGCCTGTATCAGACAACCTGGCAGGCCACTTAATCAACGCTTTGATTTCACAGATATCCAACGACATCTTCAAGGCACTCGTCTACCTGAGAACCCTTTAGGTAGTGATACTACTAATCCTACTGAAACACCTATCCTTGGATCTGGAGGATCTGGTATTCCACCTTCCCCACTTGGTTCATCTCCATCCTCTTCAGGAGGAGAGTCTTCAGATGAAGGCAATTCTTCACTAGAACCATCAAAACCTTCAACACCATCAACTCCCATGGCAAACCAAAACAATCCTGCCAAACCTTGGCTCGATCAAGATGTCGTGGTTGTACCCGGACCCCAACACCCATTACCAAAACATCTGGAAAAATGGCTGCCCAAATTTGATCCAGATTCAAAGCAATCCGTTGAGGATCACATCAATTTTTTTTATGTTGGACATTAGACTCCGGAGCGTTGAACACGAGGATGTAGTATGCATATTATTTCCATATACTTTTGGGGGAAATGCCTCCACATGGTATTTCTCTCAACAACCCCAAACCATCGTCTCTTGGGACAAGTTTGAAACTTGTTTTCTTGAAAAATTCAGAGACGATAAATCTCCGGAAGTCTTGGTTATGGAACTCTCAAGTTTAAAAATGAATCCTAAGGAAAAAGTGAAAGACTTTAACCAAAGATTTCTTACTTTAAAGAATAAAATCCCTGCAGATCCGATACCCACAAAAAGTTTAATTGTTGCATATTATGCTAAAGCCTTGCACAATAATATAGCCATATGGTTCAAAAGGTCTAAAAAGAACACTTTGTTAGAAGCCTTTGAGGAGGCGAGTCAAATTGAGAAATATATACTGAGCTTAAAATATAATCTTAATAGTGAAGCTGAAACAGTTTCATCCTCTAAGAAGAAAATATAGATTCTCACTAGGCCTCCTCAAACCAAAAATCAACAAGAAACTTTAGACTTAGAAATCTTGCAAAAAGATTTCCAAAAAATGTCAAATTAGATCGTCGACTTGAAGAGACTAGCCGAGGAGGTATACACAAGAAAAGGATGTTTTAAACCTCCTTTCAGAAATCCTTTTCCTCCTAACCGACCAAACCCGACCACAGAAGGTCTAAATTTTGAAAGTTTACAATATGTTTTGCAAACCATCTTAGAAGCAGATGATAATTCTGCTTCTGTTCCTCCTGAATATTCTAAAGATGTAGTTGAGGAAGAGGTATCGGAAGAGGAAGACTCATCTCCTCCTATTTTCGGTCACTTATCGGATAGTATTTTAGAAGCAAATTTCGAAACTGTCCACCCCTACAACACAAGAAGCAAAACGCAAAACAAGCCCCGTTCTGAAGTAAGTAAAAATGGGCTTCTGTAATAGTCTAAGCAGACTGAAATTAAACAAAGCTTAGCAAACCCAGTTTTAGAATATGATTTAATTGAAGATCTGAAGAAATTGAGGGCTAATATTTCTGTTTTTGAACTGCTGAAATTTCCCCTTATTTTGCAGGAAATGCTCCAAAGCATCGCTGAAAACAGTAAAAAGAACGATTCTAGCAGCAAAAAATCAGCAGAATACGATTCAAACACAACTAAGAATGTCCCAACTAAAAATACATCTAAACTCCAGACAAAAGGGACTTAGCATAAAAATTTGTAGCAACTGTAGATAAAATTGTTTTAGGGACAACAACAAAAAATCAGTAGAATTCAGTTGTTAATGCTCGAAAAAATGTCCTGCCTTTTTTGTTAACCTTTGAAATTTTTAATAGGAATGTACATAATTGTATGGTCGATTCTGCCGCATCATCAAACATGATGCCTCTATCTGTATGCCAAAAAATTAATGCAGAATTTAAATCTTCTGATCTCAAAATCATTCAGCTAGATCAAACAAATGTTAAAGTAATTGGTGAGCTTAAGAATGTACTGTTTAGACTATCATCCAATCCTAAGGTTCATCAAATAATTGATATTATCGTTGTTGATATCCCTGAAGTTTATGTCTTGTTTCTAAGTAGGGATTGGTTAAAACAACTGCACGGTTACTTTGCCACAAATTGGTCTCATTTGTGGCTTCCTGAAAATGGACAACCCAACAAAATCAGGATAAACAGAGAACGTTATGTTAAGCATACCGTAACGGATCTGAATGATACAAATGAACCTTTCGTTACATCTTCTAATTCATTTGAAATGCAGAGAATGAATACCTTTGGTAATTTCATGACCAAAATCTCTCCTGTCACTGATCCTGCGCAATAATCTGAAGTTGTAACCTATACTCAGACATCAACTTTGCCAAGTGTGCCAAGTAATTCCGATGATGCATAGATCTGGTCCTTATACTTTGACGGATCCAAATCCAAAGAAGGAGCAGGTAATGGTTTTGTGCTCATCGATCCTGCAGGTAATAAGACTTTTATTGCTTGCTGGTTGGAGAGTTTGAATGTACTAATAACACAACCAAGTACGAAGCACTTCTATAAAGACTTAGAAAAACTTTGGATATGGACGTGTGGAATTTGATAGTATTTGGTGATTCAAAAATCGTGGTTAAGTAGGTAAGAAACGCCATACATTTCTTATCACCACATATAAAAATCTACCAAACAAAGGTATGGAGTTTAATGCATAAATTTTTGCGTTTAACATGAATTCCATTCCTAGATTGAGTAATTCAAAAGCTGATTTATTGGCCAATGTTTCTTCTAAACTATTACCTGCTGAGGTCTTTCCCCTAATGCGTTTTCAATTGAATTTTTGTTCAGGTCGTCGATCCCGGATAACATTACAAATTGGAGAGTATTCGATGATGACCAACAGATCATCAATTTTTTGCATATGGAAGACACCTTCCAAGGTGCAGTCATTGATGAAGGTACTCATGATGAGAACCTCCGAAATGTCACGGTAATATCTGATCCTTGATCTCCTGAATCGACATCTGAGATAGTAAACTCTATCCTAATATCTATTGTAAGACTAGAGAAATTTTATGTCTTGCATGATAAATTTAGAGGGACGGTAAATTGTAAAACTAACAGTTCTTCTTTGATTTATGAAACGGTTAATTTAAGGACAAAGGATAATCCTCAAAATATTAATCTGGGAAAGGGATGTTCCGAGAAAGAAATATCTTCTTTCATAAAGTTATTTAAAGAATTTAAAGACATTTTTGCTTGGACGTACGATGACTTGAAAACATTCAACCCTAACATCATACAACATGTTATCCCCATGAGACCTTAGACTCATCCTTTTTAACATAAATTGAGGAAGATGCATCCTAAATTAGAACCCACCGTTAAAAAGGAACTGCAAATTACTAACTGCAAAGATAATTTTCTTGGTTAGGAACATGCAATGGGTATCTAATTTAGTCCCTGTAAGGAAGAAAAGTGGTGAAATTCGACTCTGCGTCAATTTTTGAAACTTAAACTGAGCATCTGATAAAGACAACTACCTTGCTCCTCCAATGAAACAAATATTAGAACAGGTGTCTAGTTCTAAAATACTATCTCTTCTAGATAGTTTTTTAGGATACAACCAGGTCCTTATGTCTCCCCCAGACCAGCTTAAAACCACCTTTCGTACCCCATGGGGAACTTATGCCTACAGGAAAATGACTTTCAAACTGATAAACGCCGGTGTCAATTTCCAGAGAGCAATGGATATTGCTTTCCATGGCCTCATTAACCAATCAATCATGGTCTATCTTGATGATGTCATTGCCTTCTCTAAAAACAAGAAAGATCACTTGTCTCACCTCAGGGCTGTTCTGGAACGATGTCGCAAGTTCGACATATCTCTCAACCCTAAGAAATCGGTCTTTGCAGCAGAGAAAGGAAAAATGATTGGGTTTATAGTGTCTAAAGATGGAATGATTATTGACCCCGAAAGAACCCAAGCTATTGCTAAACTCCCCCCCCCCCCTCTCTTCCAAAAAAGCCATGTAGTCCTTTTTGGGCAAGATTAATTTTGTTAGAAGGTTTGTCCCAAGATTCTCAGAAATGGTTAGACCGTTACATAATTTAATTAAAAAATATGTTTTGTTTCATTGGGGACCACAAAAAAGTTAGGCTTTCGAATCAATTAGAAAAGCAATAATAGAATCCCCTTCCTTGATGAGTCCTGATTTTTCTCAGGATTTCACTCTTTACACTTTTGCATCTGACCGATCGTATGCTACTGTGCTTACACATAAAACTGATGAAAGAAATGAAATACCCATTGCCTTCATGAGCTCAGTTTTTAAAGGAGCAGAGCTTAATTATACAATGGTAGATCAACAAGCATATGTTGTTTTCAAAGCAGTGAAGCACTTCTGGTCCTACCTGTTGAAATCCAGAACCAAGGTTATTTTTCCATACCCAACTGTAAGAAATTTGTTAGTACAAAAATAACTTATTGTCGATTCTTGGTATGAGAACATTAAATTTTATTTGACACATGGATCTGCTCCCTGCAATCTTGATCCTAAAAACAAAAGAGCACTTAGGCTTAAATATGCATCTTTCCAGCTAATAAATGATGTATTATTTTGAAAGAACTTTGATGGTGTTTTTCTGCGTTGTTTAGAAAAACAAGAGTCGAAAAAAGTGTTGTCTGAACTTCATGCAGGTGAAGCCGGGGGTCACTTCGGTGGATATACCACTGCTCACAAAGTGCTAAGACCTGGGTACTATTGGCCTACCTTGTTTAAAGATGCCCATATGATGTCCCACAAATGCATAATCTACCAAAAGGCTGCAGGACGAGTGAAAAAGGCAGCTTTCCCTTTGCATCCCGTTACTGTAGACACACCTTTTCAACAATGGGGCCTTGAAATCATAGGACCAATTAATCCCTCTTCTTTGTAGTAGCACAAGTATATCCTTACAACAACATATTATTTTACTAGATGGTCCGAAGCTGTACCTTTGAAAGTGGTGAACACAAATCAGGTAGTATCTTTCCTTAACTCCCATATCATCACTCGATTTGACATTCCCGAATGTCTAGTTTTTTATAACGCCTCTTACTTTTCATCCCTTGACATGAATGATTTTTATTTGGAAAAGGGATTAAACTGAAGTATTTTGCAAGCTACTACCCTCAAGGAAATGGCCTAGTAGAATCAACAAACAAAAATTTAATCAAGATTATTAAAAGGACAGTTTCAGAAAATCACAAGAACTGGCACAATGCATTGTATAATGCACTTTGGGTTGATAGGGTGACCCCAAAAGCCTCTGTTGGTAATTCCACTTTCTTCCCCGTCTATGAAAGAGAAATGATTCTCCCTCCGCATGTTTACTTCCTTCTCTGCAATTGTCGCAGAAAGTTCAAGAAGAGGAGTGCCCTCCTCTAAAAAATCGAATAAATGTTTTATTAAAACTAGAGGAAGTGAGAACACAAGAAAAACAGAAACTGCATCAGCATCAGAAAATTGTAAAAAGCTGGTTTGATTCAAATTCTTCTTTAGATAGGAATTTAGATGTCGGAGACCTGGTTCTCAAGTGGGATAAAGCTCATGAGGGTAAGGGGGAACATACCAAGTTCCAGAATCTGTGGCTGGGACCATTTGTAATTTCTGAAAAATTGGGTCCCGACTCTTTCCGTCTGCATAATTTGGAGGGACAACCAGACACTTTCCTAGTGAATGACCAGACTCTCAAAAGGTATTTCACCTAATGATTTCAGATCTACCCTTTTGTAAATATTTTGATTTTATTGCCTGTTTTTTATTTTGGTTCTTTTCATTTTGCTTGTTTTTATTTTGCTTTCTAAATAATTATGTCCGAGTCACCATATCATTCATAGAAGAGAATCAAAATATTCATTCATTAGAAGTGGTTGATAACTTCCCGAGAAACTGAGCAATAAGTGCTAAAACTTAGATCAATAGAAGTGAATTTCTGTTCAAATCAGTGTTTCTATTTTCTCATTGAAATTACAAATAGACACGATTATTATTAATAAGCTTCTAACGCTGTCCCCGTTTTAAGGAAAAAAACTTAGCTGTACCTTCCCATCCTCGAGATGGTTTCTTAGCAAGAAATATAAGTGTCCAGATCGTGATGAAGGTCATCAAAAAGGAAAATGATTTTTAATGATCAAAATTTTTATGCTAAAATCTGAGATTTTCAGTATCACCTCGCCTTCTTGAATATTATTAAGTTCTGCAAATTATAAACAAAATTCTAGAGGGTTGAAAGCACTGTAATGTGTGGGAAGTGTATGTAAACCCGCCGAGATGCTAAATAGGTCTGCTGGCAGTGGGTAAATGCATGCATGATACCAAGGCAACTTTGTTGAGGTACTGAACAGGCATGCTGGCAGCGAAGCAATGCCAGGTTTAAGAAGATCCTCAGGTAAGTCTTCCAATTTGATCAAGTGCAATGATGTCCTGTGTCATGAATGGACGACTTTTGGATAAGATAGAGGTACTAGAGTGGGTTAAATGACATCCCTGTCGAGGCTATGGACGCCTGCCGGCAGCAATGGCCCTGTCAACAGTATTGAACTCAACTGCATAAACATCGCTACACTTGTAATCTAAGTTAGATATCAGATTACATTTGTTTTAGATAGGAATATATCTTATGCTAAACTGCGTTTTTTTCTGAGTTATGATCAGAATGATTGACCTGTCGTTAATTGTTTCTAAAAATTCATTTTGTCTGATTCTTCCTAACATGAATTTTCTGGTGATGCAGAGATAACTGCTTCGCCTAGTATGTCGCCATTGTTGGCAGCCACTAATTAATTTCGATTCTTATCACAATCCAAGTCTCCACAAAGAGGTCACATCTTTCTATAGCTACCATCACCTCCCATTTGTAAATGTTTATATTTCTGAGTTTCGAAGCGATGATTGGGTTAAACTTACCCCATTGAATTTCGTGCATTTTCGTTTGTTTTGTTTTGTTTTAAATTCATGACTGTAAGCATGAATTTAAATACAAAACTTGGCCTTAGTTTCATATCTTTTACCTTAGAAATATTGTTTTAAAGGTACCCATATATGTTTAAAACTCAAGACTTATGAATTTATTGATTAATACACTATCAAAATCTTTGTGTATTATGGGTATCATTGGTTCTATAGTTCATTATTGAAATGTTCGAATATACAAGAACCTTGGTTAACTATTGATATTGTTCTCATGAGTTCAATTGTCATATCAACATTCATGTAAATTGGTACAGGCATGTTGTACTTGCGTTTTCGTTTCACCTTGTTGACCCGAAACATTAATGAGACAATTCATTATGCATATGGGGTTTGGTACTGTGAAGGGTTTGCCACTCATTGTGAGAAATGGTTTGTAGTTTACGAGCCCTCTGTTTTTCGTTTTCCCTAATCATTTCTATTTGAGTTATGACAGTCCGCAAACCATGCCTTTTTTGTGCCATCACAATTCGCTTACACTTGTCTCTATTGCTCGTCTGATGGAAACCTAAACCTACCTCGTGCAATATCTGTTGCATCCTTGTCACAATGGTAATGGCACCCGTGGTTCGTATCGATACGAACGGATGCTAAGATTTTCTATCCCATGACGACTCTATTGATGACTTGAAGGCTCATGGGTGTGATGTGTTCCTCAAGAAGTTTGAGGGCTACAACCTCTCGGTTGCACAAGCCTTTGCACAAACTTTCGACAGTTTCAGGGCCAAGGTTGGGGATAGACAGTTGGAATTAACAGAGGGTTTTGTGAGTAGGGAAACATGACTCCCATTAAAAGGTGAGAGGTGGTTTAAGAACTCTAAAATAGAAGATGTCCCATGGAGTTTATTCATGGATTTTTGCAAAACCACTTGTTTTACAAAAGGTATTCCTATTGCTCTGCTAAAACCTAGATGGCACAATCTCCTTTTAATTATGAAGCAGTTTGTTACATGTGAAGGCCATTATGGGCTAATTTTTCTGTACCACATCCGATTTCTTATGGTTTTTATAGGGTTTGAGTTGGATATTCCTTTTTACCTGTTGATGAGTCTTTACAAAATGTCTAAGCGCTTTAAGTGACAGAGTATCAATTCAAGTTTGTTTTACCACGGGCTCGTTAAGATCTTGTTGGTTTATCACTTTTCGTGAATCGCTGACAGTTGGGAGGCTTTTCTATCCGAAATGGATTCACCCAGATTGAAAATACAGTCAACCTTCAGTTTATTATAAGCCCTAATTTGGACAGACCAATGACTGAAATCCAGATCGTCAAATCACTTGATGGATCAGAAATTAATGAACCAATTTTTATTGTTGATGAAACCCCCATGGATAAGGAATTACCATGTAGTTTTTCTCCTAGAAGTTCTCTGGAACAAGTAATTACCGAATTAAAAGAAAAGGATCATCTTGTGCCATTGAACGATTCTAATTTAAATGATAATGATGAACCTGTTGTGAAGAATTTCCGTAAGGGAAAGAAACCATAGAGCACAGATTTAAGTTTCTGGAATAAGAATGTTGGCCGTTTGATTTCTAGAAAACTAAGAAATCGAAAGAGTAATCATCTAAGCTCGATCGATCCGATCGAGATCGATGTTCATATCGAGAGATAGATGATTTCTTGGCTTGTGAAGACCCAGAAAATCAGTGTTCTAGGAAAGAGGTTGTTACTCATGTCAAACAGTATGACTTTGTGACCAATTTACCCCCTTGTCTTAAGGGCAAAGAAGGTTTTTCAGGTATCGGGCATGACCTGGAACATACCACAGGTAAAAATGAATCATTCGTTGTCGACTGTGTTCCACGTCGGTCTACCATTACCCCAACGCACTATGATAGCTGCCTAGACTGGATAGAACGTTACTATAGAGATGTCCCACTCTTATAGGCTCAAGTCAAACGCTTGATTGCTCAGAATGCTCTGTTGAAACAAGAGAACCTCGACTTGAAGACACACACAGAGAGGGAAAAAAAAAGTTTCAAGATGACCGTGAATATTATAATAAAAAATACAACCAGTTTTAAAGTTATTATAAATTCTGAACTGTCAGATCTCTCTTTGGCTAACTTCTAATGGTAAAACGATTTTGTTTTGATTTTATTCAATTCTGTTATGAAAAAATTGAAATAGGTAGATTTAATTTTTGATTTCCTTTGCTAAAAATAAGACTAGCTACAAAATCTATGATTCTGTAGCCAGTCTCTTTTGAATAATGATTAATATTGTTATCTGAATATAAAATCGATTTTTCTATTTATAGGAAGTTGATGGTTAAGATGTTGATTGCATGGAACACACACCTTGGGACATACGCTCAATTATTCTATATCTTTTTGTCTTTTATGTTAATAAAACTTTGGTTTATTTTTGACAAACCAACTCATGCATGAGTGGTTTCCAGTTCACTATTTTTGTAATATCATCTGATTTTTGTGGATTCAACTCTATCTTGTATGATGAGAGCATTTGAATCCTGAACTAGTTTAAATACTGGTCACTCTAATTTGTAAATACATCTTTGATTTGGACACATTATGGACATAGAACTTTCAAGACTGAAACGGACAAGTTGATCACTCCTTGGCTTTAGACTAGCGTGGCGCTTTCCCATTGTGTTTTGTCTTTTATATTATGGAATGTTATTACATTTATACAACTTTAGTCTTATGATCGTATGATATTTTGTATTATTCAACACTTTAATTCTATCTGTAATTTGTTGTTCATATATTACACCTGTGATCATTATTTCATTTAAATATCATTGATTTATGCTTGATGTTAAATGATGTATTACATGAATGCTTTGTATTAAATTTCTTTTTACTATCAGTGTTCATCATTATAAGATCACCAGATCTGTAGGTTTATTACTCCGCTCTTATGTTCCTGCTCCAAAATACCTTTGAGTTTGTCCTGGGAATGCTAGCACCAACCTGTTACAGGTTTTCCTCACAGGTAAGACAGTTGGCAGTTTGAATTGTGCAGAGACATAAACTCATTAGTTGATTAATCATAGGTTAGTGTACTCATATTCTATTTTCTTTTGTTAGTTTATTTATCGATGAAATAAGAATAATTTAAATTTCCTTTGACTGTTATTTTGTTCTTATTTCAGATTGTGTTTTATTAGTATTCTTTAGTTTTTTTTTAAATATTAAACAAAAAATATAAAATGTATGTGCTTTCTTTATCTACTTCATAAACAATTTCATAAAACATTGATTTCGCAAGACATCCAACAAAACTTGCAAATTGTATATACATTGTTCAAAACCATATGCATATATTCATCTATCTATTTTGACGTTTATAAATCATTAAATTCATATCTTTAGTATTGTAGCTTCTTAGATTAGTTTATTTATTTTACAGTTTTTAGGACTTTAGTTGGCCAATAGAGCCATTAAACCCATCAGGTCATTTCATTCCAAATGGCTTGGGTTATTTAGAAGACCCCGATCCGGATTTGACCTTCTAGTTGACGATGTGTCACTTACGCCTGTCAACAGTGCCCAAATCTGTCTCATGTGCCTCTTGATATTTTATTCCAGGGTAAAGGTAATCATTGTCTCTAACACGGGGATCCTCAACATTGTGCAACATCTTTGGTTCTCTAAAAAGTATTACCTTCTCAACCTGGGTGATAGGAATGCCTGCATAAGATAAGTCCATCTGCATGGAACCCCCCACATCCACAAACCACTGTCTCAAAAGAAGCATGCCCCACTGTGTTGGGCAATCTATGACTAGCACATCCATGACTAAAGTCCTCTTTGGGGCCACCTTCAAACACACCTGCAAATCCTTGATAACCCCACAACAGGGTACCTCCCTAGCATCTACTGCATGCATGTTCCGACAAGGCTTGGTAATCTGTAAATCAATCTCATGCATAACCTTAAGAGTGATGATATTGTTAGACACACCAAAATCTAGCATGCAGTTTCACAAAATGAGACCATCAACCTTTAATGAACAATAAAAATGGGTAGGATTGTTGTTTACCTTACTAAGACCAAGAAAAACATGCGAACACTCTTCTGTAAGGTTAACCTCACTCTTAATCCCTAAAAATATGTCAACAAGCTCTTTGTGAGTAGGCATGTGCATTATCTCCTTTAAAGGAAAAGGAATTCTGATCTTAGAAATCTCTTTCTCTAATGAAAAGCGGGGTGCTTCTGATCAAGCTAGAATTGGAATGGGAAACAAAGGAGGTGGAGGAGTTTTTCTTACATGTGCAGTAGGAACGTCCCCTCTAGGAAAAGATGGTGGAACTTGAGCTTTACCCTTGTGTGCGTACTGCTGAGTGATCTTTGCAACTCTGACTGTTGCTGCTTCATTAGCCTCTTGGATGTCTTCTTGAGTCACAGGCTGAGATGAAAAGGGCTGAAACTAAGTTTGCAAGGCTTTCCACTGCTCGTGTGGGGTTTGGAAGGCGCTATGAGGTTTATCCCTAGTCCCATTTGAGGCAAGGAAAGCATCAAAGTCTTCTATTGGTTCAAATTCGGCCACCATGTTCAAGGTATTGTTCGGGGTACCAGAGGGTTCTTCCCTCTCCTACTCATACATGTGGTATTTTTGGTCAAAGATAGCACACAAAGATTCACCATGAGGAAGTTTACAAGCTTAGAAATAAAGAGGGGGCGAGGCATAGTCAATGTAGTTTGTCTCAGGTACTTGTGCTGGGGTTTTGGGATCCTCATTCCTTTTGGGATGCTGGTAAGGCCATCTTTGGTTGATGGGTTTAGGCTGAGAGATAACCAATTGATTTTGAAGTTTCCTTTCTATCTGCACTAACCTATTGCTCAGGCCATTTACTAGCTTGAAGGTTGCATCCTTGGAAGGTCCCTCCTCCTATTTAGATTCAGGCAATGGCTGTGTAGGGTGGTTGGAGGTTCTCCTATCTTTTGGATCAAGTAACAAACTAAGAGGGGTTTGTGTTTTAGAGGCCAAGGCGAGGTGTTTCTCTATGGTGATGGCCACATGATAAGCAACATCCAACGTGGTGGGCTCCTTCTGCTTGATCAAAGCACCAATAATTCCATCAAATTTCTCTAGATATGAAATCAAAGCATAACCAATGTTAGGTCTAAGAGAAATAGGAATTCTATGATAAGCCTTTGGAAAACGAGTATTGAATTCTAACACAGTTTCATTCTCTTTTTTATTAATATCAGTAAAATTTCTAAGGATGAAAGAGATATCATGTTTGTCGCCCCATCTCTCCAAGAATTTCTCGAAAAATGGATTCAACCCCTAGATGGAATTGTTAGGGAGACTCTTGTACCAAGCACGTGCATCTCCCTCAAGTGTAGCAACAAACATCTTCATAGTTGCATCTTCATGCTCAACACCCTCATCCTCACATGCTTTCAAAAATAAGTCAATATGGTTATGTGCATTGATGGCGTTGTTTCCCTGAAACTTAGGCATATTTTTAAGATAATTAGTGGTAGGTAAGGCATGAGGTTGCCTTGAAATATTAGCTATGTCTAAAGGGCCAAAAGTATTGAATGTAAACCTAGTCACTTGTCCAACCATGTTACTAGAACTTGAAGTAGATGATAAACCTGAAATAATCAAAGGACTATGACTTGGAACTATAACCAAAGGAGCCGAGGAAGGGAAGGATGATACCTGAGGTGTTGAAGTACTTACCATAATGTTGGGGGTTGTAGAAGTAAATGGGAGAGATACTTGGACTGATTGAAGAACAATTGGACCTACTGTGAGGGAAGGACTAGTTGTAGGAGTCACAAAAGAATTACTTCAGAACAAGTGTTCCGGATTACTAAGGGGTGGGTAAATCCCTTGTGAGGGGTCAAACCGGGATGATTTGCGCACAGTCACCTATGAATTCACCCCTGTATCATGTGGAGTCGCCAGGTTAGAAAAATAAAGTAAAACAATAAATGAAAATTCACCGAATGTCGTCTACCAAGGCTTGCGTCCTTGACAACGACGCCAATTTGTTAGCACAAATTTCTACCCTCCAATCTGAGCTAATAAACCTGTTATGGCATCGGTAAAAACTCGGCTAATTATAGGAGAAATAGCCCCAAATGTCATGGGCTAAACCCCTCTTCATTTGGGCTAGTGCTTGCTAGCCTTTAGGGGGAGTCCCTAGGCATAATGAAATGCCTTGCTAGCTGATTTAAGGTCTAATTTTCTGCGTTAAAACTAAAACATTAGGGAGTTGTTTTGTCTTGGACAACGTGTGAAAGCGGTCCAAAACAGTGAAAAAATTGATCTTATACGCTTGGAGGGAACCTGCAGGGTTAGCACAATGAAGATAGACTAGAAAGAATATGAAAACTATTAAAAATGATCGAAATTAACCATGATAAACAGTTAGCACAAATTTCTACTCTCTAATCTGAGCTGATAAACCTGTTATGACAACAGTAAAAACTTGGCTAATTATAGGAGAAATAGCCCCAAATGTCACTGGATAAACCCCTCTCTGTTTGGGCTAGTACTTGTTAGCCTATGGGGGGAGTCCCTAGGCACAATGAAGTGCCTTGCTGACTGATTTAAGATCTGATTTTCTATGTTAAAACTAAAGATCAACAAGTTGTTTTGTCTTGGACATCGTGTGAAAGCGGTCCAAAATAGTGAGAAAAATGATCTTATATGCTTGGAGGGAACCTGCAGGGTTAGCACAATGAAGATAGACTGGAAAGAAGATGAAAACTATTCAAATTGATCAAAATTAACCATGATAAACAATTGAGAAAATGACATATCATATTACAAATTTACCATAATATCGCCAAGAAAAGAGGTTTGAATGAAAACCATACACTTCTTTATTGATAAAGATTCCAAGAGAGCTGGTTGCACCACACTTGACAAGCCCACAACTGATACAATGACTACTTTTCTCAAAGAGGAGCCACTAAACTAGAAAAAAAAGAGAAGAAAATGAGAAAGACACTATGCTACTACTGTAAGAACCCACCAATAACTCATGTAAACCATCCAATATATAGGACTAATGGAATAAATCCCAAGAAAAGTAACCATGGCGCATGAGATGCCAAGTGTAAGTGGTGTGGCCTAAGATAGATGCACATGAGATCAAAGAAGGGGAGAAAAGGTGTGTGTGGGAGTGAGAAGACCCACATATGATCTCAGACTAGAACAGATGCATGAATGAATAGATGCATGAATGAATAGGAGTGTGTCAAAACCCATGCGCATGGGAGAGTGAGTTCATGCGTGAGTTTGGAAGATGATGTAGTGAGGGAGTGTAGCGAGCGAATGAGTAGAAAATAGAATGAGTGCATGCGTGGAGGAGAAGGTGAATTAGCGCATGAATGGAGTTAGCATGCGTATGGAGGATGGGGTATGGTGTACGTGTGTGCATGTGTTATGTTAAAAGGAGGAGGTATGCATAAGAGGGAGAAGAATAGGTGATGAGTGGGAGATGACGTAGTGAGGGAGTGTATCATGTGTTCCATGAAAAATGAGTGATACATATGTTTAGATAAGAGGGGACAAACCTTTAAATAAATGAATATTAAAAAGGAGGATATGAAAAGGTATGTACAAGTTATATAATAAAATAATTAAAAAGAACAAACACTTTAATTAAATGATTAAATAATGGGTCCTCACTTTAGTTAATGAAGATGGGGGCATATGAATATGAATACGATGAGAATGAGTGTGTAAGTGGTTAGTTATAAAGGAAAAAACTTTTTATTAATTAATTAAAAAGAAAATGGGAGATAAACTTTAAAATAATCAAATAAAATGATCTTTAATTTTATTAATTTAAAGTAGACAAGGTAAGTGGTTTAGAAAGTAGGTTAGAGTTTAACGGAAAATGAATGGTATGTATGAGAGGAGGGAGTTAGAAAAAAGGGTAATTAATTAATTAGTTAGTTAGTTAATTAATTAAATAAAGGGGTTAAATGAATGGGTTAGGATAAAGGTGAGTGAGGGTAGTGAGGGTAGTGTGGAAAGGGGAAATGGGTTTTAGGGAAATGTACAGAAAGTGGTTTTATGATGGGTGAAGAAGAATTAGCGAGAAAAGTTAGCCCAATTGACTAAACTTTCTCTATGGAAGTTCTACCCCATGTGTTCTTGGTCAAATAATGCCACGTAGATGCCACATCTCATTAAAACTCGACCACATGTCGGAATATGATCTTGCCACGTGTCACTGCTGGAAATAACTGGACTTGCTAAATATAACATCTACTAAAAAAATCCATCCGGTCCCAAAATTTTGAAACTTGTCGAAACTGACCCAAACTTTCCACAAATGCTCAACATGACTGGGCGAGCACCATCATGTGTCTATTGCTAAAAATAAACACTGCTAAAAATAGAAAGTTGTCTAAATGCCTTTGAATTTATACTCATTGATCTCTTCTTCCTGCAAGGGATCTGAATATGCAGTCAGAACCGACATGCGAGCCCTGGTACTCAACCTGCTAAAAGTAGCAATCTGGGTGACATCATCTAGAAAAAGGTCCAAAGGCCTCTAGATGCCTCAAGGATCAATACTGCGTTCTCAGAATCTGAACAAGGGGCCTGAATCACAACTTGCCAAAAATAGCAAGTTCCTGCATGTCGCCTGAAAAAATGTCATCGTGCCTAGAATCCTGTAAGGACTCACATTGTATGCTTTGTACTGCCCCAAACTTTCAAGAGACCCACTCGAACTGTGCCTCCTAAAAAGTAGCAACACCTGTATACATCTCTCTCTCACAAACACATGGAAACCAAGTAGACTGTGACTCTTGAACTAAGTAACCTTGTATTGATTATGTACCTGCCTCATGTGTGAGTCATCCTCCTGCTCAACATAAGTGTTAAAACCCTAGGAAAATCTCAATATACCAACCAAAGTGCTGCATGCTGGCTCTTAACCCTCAAGACTTTCAAGGGTGAAAATCTAGGGGTTAACAGACCTAAGGAACTTTGACCTTAATAACTTTGTATATTTACTTAGTATATATATCGACACATATATCTTGTATTATATACCAACACACATACCTAGTATATGTTGATATATATACCAATATATATACTAAGGATATATATACTGAGTATATATACTAACACATATATTTAGTATATGTCAATATATATATATATAAACTTGTATATAATTAGTATATATATCGATATATATACTTGTATATATATTGGTATACATACCGACACATATACCTATTATATATACTCACACATATACCAAGTATATGCTGATATATATATATATATATATATGATCCAGATTTTATGAGTAGAACGAAATGAATACAGATTATTATCAAAAGATGCTTATGATCCAGATTTTATGAGCAGAACAAAATGAATACAAATTATTATCAAAAGATGTTTAACACAGAATAACAAATATACAATAAAACTGGTTTCTATTCAATAAGGAAATAAGATGAAACTGTAAATTGTAGCGGAAAACATGCTTGCTAGAATGGTGGTGTCTTATCTCTGAGAAGAGATGTGACTGTTGCACTCATTCGCAAGAAGATGATTACAATGAGGCTCTCAAGGCATTTTTACAATAAACAGGAATATAAAAAACCCCAGACATCCAAAAACATAACCCTAGGAGATGAAGCACCAAAAGTCACATGGGCCCCATTTGGGTAAGTTAGTACATCAACTTCCTAGGGTTGTAACTTTTGCATACGATATCCGTTTTAGGCACACGATAGCCTGTTGGAAAGGTCTATCCGAGGATTACACATGTTGCCTGTGGCGGGCCTCAAAACAGCCTTGGAAGTCATGGACCCGAAAACTAGGAAAAAACTACTGAACTGGAAAACTACCAAAATGAGCTAGTTGGAATAGGTGGGAGGCCATCGATATCCATTTGGACGAATCCTCCCCCCTTAGAAAGAAATGGTCTCCATTGCATTGAGTGCCCCCATTAGATGAGTACATTTCTATTGAATTTGGCCTCGGGTGAGCCACTTGTCTTGGTGTAGGAGCTGCCCTGCTTTGACAACTCGATAAAATTGGACCCTTTGCTTGCGAGTGCCCTTGACTTGTTTGTCCACAATCTGATCACTGGATGCCTGTTGTATGCATTCGGGGTTGAGATCTGTTGGTGTCAATTGTTGTGCTATCTCTGAGGTGTTCAATAATGGTGGGAAATAAGGTCGAAGGAGATCCATGTTGAACACTAGGTGTAGACCAAGGAAAGGGGGGACGTTGAGCTCAAAAGCATTATCACCCATGACCTTGGTGATGGTGTACGACCCATAACAAAGTGGGTGAATCTTTCGATGGGGCTGGGTAAGGCGTTCTTTCTGCAAATGCAACCAAACTTTGTCGCCCATCTGAAACTTATGTGGCACCATGATCTGAATTTTATGATCTGGACGAAATGACTACAGATTATTAACATGTGCTTAACAGAAAATAACAGAGATATAGTAAAACTGGTTTTCTATTCAATAAGGAAATAAGCTGAAACTATAAAATGTAGCAGAAACAAGCTTGTTGGAATGGTGGCGGCTTATCTCTTAGAAGAGATGTGACAGTTGTGCTCATTTGCCAGAAGAAGATTACAGTGAGGCTCTGAAGGCCTTTTTACAATAAACAAGAATGCCCAAAACCCTAGACATACAAAAACCTAACCCTAGGAGATGAAGCGCCAAAAGTCATGTGGGCCCCGTTTGGGTAAGTTAGTACATCAACTTATCGGGGTCGTAACTTTTTCATACGATCTCCGTTTTAGGTGCATGATAGCCCGTTGGAAAGGTATCGTCAAGGAGATTCATTTTGGGGGAAATATTAAAGAAAATTGCATATTTCAAACCTGTTTTCCCAAAAAAACGTCGTTTAGGGCCTCAAAACGACTCCAGAAGTGAAAAACTGCTAAAAATAGTAAATTACCAAAATTGCCAGAAAACTGTTTTGAGCATGTTGGAAAAGGTGGGTGGCCACCAATATCCACCTAGAAAATCCTCCCTCCTTAGGAAGCAATGGTCTCCATTGTGTTGAGTTCCCCCATCAGATGAGGAAATTTCTGCTGAATTTGGCCCTGGGTGAGCCACTTGCCTTCGTGCAGGAGCTGCCCTACTTTGACGACTCAATAAAGCTGGATCCTTTGCTGTCGAGTGCCCTTGATCTGTGTGTCCACAATCTAATCATGGGATTCCTATTGTATGCAGTCAGGGTTGATCTTTGTTGGTGTTAGTTGTTCTAATACTTCTGAGGTGTCCAATAATGGTGGGAAATAAGGGCGAAGGAGATCCACGTTGAACACTGGGTGCAGGCCAAGGAAAGGAGGAATGTTGAGCTCAAAAGAATTATCCTCCACAGCCTTGGTGATGGTGTATGACCCATAACGGAGTGGGCAAAGCTTCTGATGGGTTCTTGCAAGGCGTTCTTTCTGCAAGTGCAACCAAACTTTGTCTTCCACCTGAAACTTATGTGGCACCCAATGTTGATCATGGCTCTGCTTGTACTTATCATTGGACTTTTGTAGGATATCCTGAACTTGGCAGATGTGCTGGATCCACTCAATGAACCAAGTGGATTTTTCAGCTTCAGTTGGAGCAGGAGATGAGTTGGTTGAGGTGACCGCAAGGGGAAGTGAAACATATATGGGACCCAATGGTTGGAATCCCAACCCCACCTGAAAGGGGTTGTGGCCAGTTGAGCTATGTAGGGCTCGGTTGTAGCTATGCTGGACATAGAGAAGGCTCTCATCCCATGTGCAAGGGTGCTTGGAATTATACATGCGAAGGATATGCAGAATCATTCGATTTATGACTTTGGTTTGGCCATCTGTCTGGGGGTGGAAGGCCGTGGATTTGGTGAGCTTGGTGTCTAGCAGTGACCAGAGGCTCGACCAGAATGTGCTGAGAAATAGACTGTCCCGATCTGAGACAATGGTTTGTGGGATTCCAAAATGTACCCAAACTCATTCAAAGAAGAGCTTGGCAGTGGCCTCTGTTGTGATGCTCTTCTTGCAAGCAACCATAATCACCATCTTAGAAAAGTGATCAACAACCACAAAAGCACAGTCATTTCCCCGCTTGGTGGACGGGAGGCCTGACATGTAGTCCATTGAGATGGAATCCCATGGCCTGTCAGGAGTAGGAAGAGGGGTGTACATGCCCTGTTTCTTAGTGGTCGTTTTGGCAATAGCACAGGAAATGTAGGACCTGATATACTTGTTGACCTCCTGTCAAAGTTTCGGCCAGTAGAAATGTTTATGTAGCATCTCCACTATATTTTCGTCGCTGAAGTGTCCTGCCACCTGACTATAGTGGGATTCCTAGATCAGCTTCACTCGCTCACTTGATGGAAAACATATATGGCCCAGACGACACAACAACCCATCCTGAAGATGGAAATTATCGACAACTACGTTTGCACCCAACATTTGGTAGGTGGTGGCGAAGTCCGGGTCTGTCTCATAGAGTTGGAGCCATCCATAGGTCTCATGGTTGCAAGAATCTAGCACCGTGGTGAGTGCCACGACTAGCAGTCTGCTGAGGCAATCAGTGACGTGATTGGTGCTTCCTATTTTATACTTGATGTTGAGGTGGAATTTCTACAAGTATGTGGACCACTTTTGATGGCGGTCATTCTGCATTTTTCCTTGTGTCTGTATGAACTGTAGTGGCTTATGATCAATGTGGATGACTGTCTCCTTCCCAAGACTGTAATGTCTCCACTGGCGACATGATTGCATAATGGAGTACATTTCTTTGTTGTAAGTAGGGTACTTACGTACAACATCTGATAGTGTATCACTATGATAGGCCACGGGGTGGCCGTGCTAAGTGAGAATGACGCCCACAACATAGTTTGAAGCATCTGTCTCAATCTCAAAGGGTTGTTGCAGGTCTGGTAGTGAAAGTACTGGGGCTAAGCACAAGCTCTACTTCAAATCATCGAACACTTGTTGTTGGGAAGGACCCCACACAAATTTTTCCTTACCACCATCCCTGGTTATTTGGCTGAGGGCCCATGTAATATGGGAGAATCCCAACACAAACCTACGGTAGAAATTGGCAAGGCCCAAGAAGCTCCGAAGCTCGGTGAGTATGGTTGGGGCTGGCTAGTCACATATGACTTGGATATTGGTTGGATCCACATGTACACCATGTTGATCAATGATGTAGCCCAGGTAATGGACCCTGTCCATGTCGAAGGAGCATTTTTCCAAGTTGGTGTATAGCTTGTGATGCCACAGGGTGTATAAAACCTGCTAAATATGTTGCAAGTGTTCCGGCCCAAGTCTTGCTATAAATGAGAATGTCATCCAGATACACCACTACAAAGTATTGGTGAATGGTCGTAGGATATCGTCCATCATCATCATGAAAGTGGCTGGAGCATTTGTCAAACCAAAGGGCATGACCAACCATTCAAAAATGCCTTCCTTTGACTTGAAGGCGGTCTTCCATACATCTGTCTGTTCTATTAGGACCTAGTGGTAGCCAGGGAGTATTTGGCTCCTGTGAGTTGATCAAGGAGGTCGTCGATTCATGGAATCGGGTACCAGTTTCTGACTATGATTTTATTCAGAGCTCGATAATCAATGAAGAGTCGCCAGGTTCCATCTTTTTTCTGTACTAGCATGATTGGGCTTCCACACGGTGATGAGTTGGGATGGATGTGCCCCTTGTGGAGCAGTTCTTGGATTTGTCGCTTGATCTCCTCATTCTCTAATAGAGAGCAGCGATACACTGGTCCATTGGGCAGCGGTGCATCGTAGGTCAGATTGATGGGGTGCCTGAACTGGCAGTGCAGAGGTACCCTAGTAGGTGAGGAGAATATATCTGAGTATTCTTCCACAACCTTATCTACTTGCTTCTTCTGTGTGGAGATGTCGGTCGCAGAGACCCTGGATGTGGCTGTGATATTTTTCTTATTCGGAGAGCTAATCACAAAGAAGACAAACTTCCCCGTCTAAGAGATGAGCTTCCTGCATTGCTTAACAGAGATCAAGGAAATAACACTAGGTGGGACTGCCTCGGGTATCCTATACAATTTCTTGTTCAAAGTAATAATAACACTACGAGGCCTAGACTCATATACAACATGGAATTTTCATAAATAAGGTTGGCCCAAAAGAAAATCACAAACTTCAAGAGGAGAAACATCACACAATACCTCGTATTTGAAGGGCTTGATGTTGTACGACAATCGACATTGTTGGCTGACGTGAAGATTGCTTCCTTGGTGGAGCCATCCAATGGTGTAGGGTTGTGGGTGTATCATTGTCGGTAGGGCCAACCGCTTGATGACCTCTACCGAGATGAGGTTCTTCTGGCTATCACTATCAATGATGAAGTGTAGCGGAGTGCCTTTTACCCACATCTGTGAATGGAAGAGGCACTCTCCTTCTTCTGTCTCGTTTGGTTCACCAGGCTGGAGCTTGGTGGTAGCAACGGTGGCACTGGGTTTCGCATCGATGATCCGTCTTCCTTTTTCTGGTTCTGGCTCAGAGTCAGAACCCACATCTGATTCAGAGGCTTTCACTTTGGCCACCAGCGACTGCTTTGAGCAGAATTCAACAGTGTTATGCCAAGGGATCTTATGGAAGTTGCACCACTTCCTGATATCTTTCTTTGTCTTTCCGATGTCCTTCTTTGTTTGCAGCTTGGAATGGTTGTCCTTATACTATCCATATTTTCTCTGTCCTTTTTTCTGTGGGTTGGGGCCGCCCTTTCCTAGCTTTTGTTGTGAGGGGTTCCTAGGCCCAAATTGCCGCCTCTTTTGTTTGAGCTTTTGCTCGATTTTGACAGCATATCGGTAGGCCATGCCCAAGGATGAGATGTCTAGAAATTCCATTTCGATATATATGTATCTATGCAAAGCACCATGATAGTTGAGAACCAGATGTCGCTCTGAATATTTGATACTGGCCAGCTTGGTGTGCAAGGTATGGAAGATATTTGTGAAATCTGTCATTGCTTGGTCTCTTTCTTGCTGCAGTGTGGTCCATTTGGTATAAAAGTCGTCATAGCCTCCAACATGGTAGTATTGTTCCTTAATAACATCCCTGAAGGATTCAAAGGTGGTCGTGACTATAAATAATGAGGGTTCCTCTATTTCCTTTTGCTCATAGAAAGTTTCCCACCAATCTTTGACATGGGGAACGATTTGGAGGAGCACAAAAGTAATCTTTCCTCTATTCGAAAAGTTATGGACAAAAAAATACCCTTCTAGTAGATTCAACCACTTGTCTACAACATCTGCGTCTATCTAACCTTCAAATATAGGAATATCAAATTTTATTTGTACCTTGAAGGGGGCGATGCCTCCGCTCGAAGAAGATGTGTCATCTGTTGGTAGTCGCCGAACGATTTGCGCGAAACTATCCATCATCTCGTTCCTCTGTTGCATGAGGGCTTCCTCAATCAACAGTTTGAAAGGATATCCTATCCCATCATATTTATTTTCTCCTTCCATGAGAGGTCACTTGGGCGTGAGAGAGATTTTGTCCTCAAGAGAAACAAGCTCGAGACCCAACTCTTTGTACTCCGACCTCGTTGGGGACATGCATTAAGATGACAATGAGCAGACCGCTCTGATACCACTGATCCAGATTTTATGAGCAGAAGAAAATGAATGCAGATTATTAACATGTTCTTAACACAAAATAACAGAGATACAGTAAAACTGGTTTTCTATTCAATAAGGAAATAAGCTAAAATTGTAAAATGCAGTGGAAAAAAGCTTGTTGGAATGGTCGCGACTTATCTCTGAGAAGAGATGTGATGGCTGTGCTCATTCGTCAGAATAATATTACAATGAGGCTCCGAAGGCATTTTTACAATAAACAGGAATGAAAAAAACCCTAGACATCCCAAAACCTAACCCTAGGAGATGAAGCGCCAAAAGTCATGTGGGCCCCATTTGGGTAAGTTAGTACATCAACTTCCCAGGGTCGTAACTTTTGCATACGATCTCCATTTTAGGCGCATGATAGCCCATTGGAAAGGTATTGTCGAGGAGATTCATTTTGGGGGAAATGTTGAAGGAATTCAAATATTGCAAACCCATTTTCCAAAAAAATGTCATTTGGGGCCTCAAAACGGCTCCGGAAGTGAAAAATTGCTAAAAATAGTAAATTACCAAAATTGCTAGAAAACTGTTTTGAGCTAGTTGGAAAAGATGGGTGGCCATCAATATGCACCTGGATCACACCTGTTGTTTATCACGATGCTTGTATTTGTCATTGAACTTCTATAAGATATCCTGAACCTGTAGACAGATGTGTTGGATCCGCTTAATGAACCGGGTGGCTTTGTCAGCTTCAGTTGGAGCAGGATATGAGTCGGTCGAGGTGACCGCAAGGGGTAGTGAAACATATATGGGACCCAATGGTTGGAATACCAACCCCACTTGAAAGGGGTTGTGTCCAGTTGAGCTATACAAGGCTCGATTGTAGTTGTGCTGGACATAGGGAAGACTCTCATCCCATGTGCGAGGGTGCTTGGAATTATACATGCGTAGGATATGCACGATCATTCGATTTGCGACAGTTTGGCCATATGTCTGGGGGTGGAATCCCGTGGATTTGTTGAGCTTGGTGTCCAGTAGTGACCAGAGGCTTGACCAGAATGTGATGAGAAATCGACTGTCTCAATATGAGACAATGGTTTATGGGATTCGAAAATGTACCTAGACTCGTTCAAAGAAGAGCTTGGCAGTGGCCTCTGCTGTGATTCTCTTCTTGCAAGCGGCCAGGATCACCATCTTAGAAAAGTGATCAACAACCAAAAAAACACAGTCATTTCCCCATTTGGTGGATGGGAGGCCTCACATGTAATCCATGGAGATGGATTCCCATGGCCTATCAGGAGTAGGAAGAGGGGTGTACGTGCCCTGTTTCTTAGTGGTCAGTTTGGAAATAACACAAGCAATGTAGAACCTGATATACTTGCTAACCTCCTATCGAAGTTTCATCCAGTAGAAATGTTTATGCAATATTGCCACTTTCTTTTCGATGCCAAAGTGTCCTTCCACCCAACTGAAGTGGGCTACCCAGATCATCTTCTCTCGCTCACTTGATGGAATGAATGTAGATATGGCCCAGACGACACAACAATCGATCTTGAAGATGCAAATTAGCGACAACTACATTTGCGCACAACATTTGGTAGGTGGTGGCGAAGTCCGGGTCTGTCGCATAGAGTTGGGACCATCCAGAGGTCTCATGGCCATAAGAGTATAGCACTGTGGTGAGTGTCATGACTAGTGGTATGCTGAAGAAATCAACGATGCGGTTGGTGCTTCTTGTTTTATACTTGATGTTGAGGTGGAATTGCTGCAAGTATGTGGACCACTTCTAATGGTGTTCATTCTGCAATTTTCCCTATGTCTGCATGAACTATAGTGGCTTATGATCAGTGTGGATGTTAGGGTCCTAACCTGCACATAGGTAGATCAATATATTCAGATGTAATAAAGGTCAATATTAATAAGGCCTTTCAATAAAATAGAATAAAGCGGATGTAAGAAGACCTAATAGAAGCTTCTACTTCTAGAAGGATCTTCCTCTAGATGCTTCTCTTGATAGACATATTTAGTATAAATAAGGGTCGAGGGTATGAAAACCCTAGCTTGAAGATTATTGTAACAGAGCATTTCTCGACTGGAGGTTGCCCCGTCGAAGAGGCCTGTGAACATTGCTTTCTGAATCAAAGTGCTATTTTTGTTGTTGTTCTTATATCATTTCTATGTTATTGTGAAGATTATGCTGGTTATATTACTGTTATTCTACCATTTCTAGCATTTCATTTCTGTTCTGCATACTTTTTATATCTGGTATATTGCAAGTGGTATGAGAGCACTTTCCTTGGCAGAAATTGTGGGAATTTTTTTTTTCCAGGGTAGAGACGTATTCCAGCGTCTTTAAGCCACAGAGATCTATCATTATGCGCATAAACCTGTAGTTGAGGGATTCATACACGCAGGAAATACAAGTAGTTCTTAAGTGCACATCTGTTGGCCACCCTTGTAACCCCTGTTGGTACCCCTTCAAGTGGTAGCGCATCAGACAACACCTGTGTACGGATCGGCCTAGATTTCCTGAAGCCCTCTTTAGATAAACCTATCGGTCGTTGGACTACTATATTGTCACCGAGAATAGCACTCGAGAAGATACTCTCTAGTACCTGGATAGTCGAGTAGTATGGCTAAGGGTACGGTCTATCCTCCTTAGTTAGTGCCCTGAGATATTGGGCCGAGTACTACTGTTGGACATCGCACATATATCAGAGAGCTATAGCATAGGGAAAACCCTTGTCTGTAGAACCCTTGAATACCTAACCATTGGGGGACAACAACATAAACGAATTAAAACAAACAAGATCTATTGCCGCACAACTGTGTTCGGGTTTGCCAAGTAAATACGCATTTCTTTCTGGTTAAGCATTTGGGGATTTCATCAGTGCAGTATTCTTCAGACTGAAGTATTTCACCATTACTTGTGACCTATTCCATTGGATTCATCTCTTCGCCCTCATCACATTTATCCATATCATTTTTCAGCAAAATTTTTGACCTCGCCTGCCCCTTTTCAGTTCACCCATCCTCATGGTCCATACTCGTAGCCAAGACCTGGAAGCTCGCTTCAACACCTTGCAATCTGGTTTCCTATAAACCCGAAAAGAAGTGAAACAACTCAGTGCTACTTTGCCTCCATCGATTCATCCATCAATGCTACCATAAATACAACCATACAGTCCTCAATGGAGGAAGTCGAACAAGAACTGACCACCCAGCTTGAATCTGTCTTTGCATCACTCTGCACTAAACTGAAGATCCCTACATATGACCATTTCTCTGAAGCACCTCCAAAGACTGAAGGTGAAAATTCCTCCCATTCCCATACCTTTCAGCCCCATCACTTTCAACGTGACCTATGCCTTCTGCGGGTGGATGTGACCAAATTTGATGGATCAGACCCCTTTGGTTGGGTAACCCAAATGGAACATTATTTCTCTTTATACGGCATTACAGATGACTTGGCCAAACTCTGGTATGGTGTTCTCCATTTAGATCAAGAACGTTGGCAATGGTGGCAATGGAGAAAAACTTCCCATCAAGGGTATATTGCTTGGACCCAATTTGTGACTGAGCTTTATGAATGCTTTGACACAGACACCAACCATTTGGGCCATTTGAAAAAGTTGAAACAATCAAGAATAGTAGAATACTTCATAGCTTCCTTTGAGTGCATGGATTTTTGAACAGAGGGCATGACTGATGCTTTCTTTCGAGACTGTTTTATCAGTGGCCTCAAGGAGGAGATTTGGGCCTATGTCCTCATGGCTCGACCCTTGAGTTGGTGGGAGGCTACTAAAGGAGCTAAAGAAGCACAACAGGTTGTATCCTCTCAAAATAGAAAACCCTCCTTTATCCCTCGCCCTAAACCCGTAACTCCCACTACTCCCTCTGCCCCATTAAAGATCCAAAAATTGACTAGGGATGAAATGGCTAAACACCAACTCAAAGGCCTTTGTTATAATTGTGGTGACAAATATTTCCCGGGCCACAAGTCTAAGGAACAAAAGCTCTTTATGGCCATATCTAAGGATATTTCAGAAGAGGATGTTGAAACTCCCCTTGTGTCTGAGTCACCTGGAATCACTGACATAACCCCTCCCTCAGACCCTCCCAAAGTCGAACCCATCATTTCCCTCAATGTTCTCATTGGCTTCTCTGTTCCCCAAACCCTCAAGTTAATCGGTTACATCAAGCATCAGAAGGTCATCATTCTGGTTGATAGTGGAAGCACCCATAATTTTATTCATCACCGCATTGCCCAAGAAACTCATTGCTACATCCATGCTATCAACAATTTCCAAATCATGATTGCCAATGGTGGTTCCATGAAATGTGGAGGGCACTGTGAAAATGTGCATCTCCAAATTGATGACTACCACCTAAAATCCCATATGTTTGTTATCGACATGGGTGGTTGTGACATTGTGTTGGGTGCAGACTGGCTAAGAATTTTGGGTCCCATTCTCATGGATTTTAAGGCATTAACCATGAAATTCGACCAGGAAGGCCACCAATATAAATTCCAAGGCATCACTGCTGGTTCACCTAAGGTCATTAGTTCCCATCGCATGGAAAAGCTGCTCAAGAAAGGTCATTCTGGTGTCATTGCCCAACTCCATGCCATACAAGCAACAAAGACACCCCCGGTGCTGCAAGACCTCCAAGCCCTCCTTTCTAAACATCAAATGGTATTTTCCACTCCCCAAGGACTCCCTCTTTCTCATGGTGTTCATGATCATTCCATTCCCCTTGTCCCTGGAAGCCTTCCTCCCAATATCCATCCATATCACCACCCCTTTTCACAAAAAAATGAAATTGAGAAAATGGTCCATGAACTCTTTAATGCAGGTGTTATCCTCCCTAGTATGAGCCCTTAATCTTCTCCCGTAGTCATGGTCCTGAAGAAAGAAGGTTCTTGGAGAATGTGTCCTGACTTTCGTGCCCTCAACAAACTGACCATTAAAGAAAAATTCCCCATTCTTTTCATTGATGACCTCCTGGATGAATTCTGTGGCGCCCAATTCTTTACTAAACTTGATATTCGCTTGAGCTATCACCAGATACGTATGAAAGAGACAGACATTCACAAGATGACCTTTTGAACTCATGAGGGCCACTATGAGTTTTTGGTCATGCCCTTTGGCTTGTGTAATGCCCCCTCCACCTTCCAAAGCCTCATGAACCATGTCTTCCGTCCCTTTCTTCGTCATTTTGTCTTAGTTTTCTTTGATGATATCCTCATCTATGGCAAAACTTGGACATACCATCTTACTCATGTGGATCAAGTTCTCCATCTACTCTCTCAGCACCAAATTTTCCTGAAACAGTCTAAATGTGCTTTTGGTGCCTTAGAAGTAGAATACTTGGGTCATCTGGTTGGCAAGGATGGCATCATGGTGGATCCGAAAAAGATTGAAGCTATGCAAGACTGGCCACACCCAAAGACTCTCAAAAGCTTGTGTGGATTTCTGGTCTTAATAGGGTATTGTCTCAAGTTTGTTAAGAAATATGGAAAGATTGTAGCACCTCTCACTGCTCTCCTAAAAAAGAACTCTTTCACTTGGACTCCAGCCGCTACTCAAGATTTTCAAACCTTGAATATGACCATGTGCACCACTCCGGTTCTAGCCCTTCCTGATTTCACAAAGACCTTTGTGTTGGAATGTGATGCATCAGGGAAAGGAATCAGCGATGTCCTTATGCAAGAGGGTTGACCTTTGGCCTTCACCAACAAGCAACTGTCTGAAAGGAATCTGGGCAAACCCATTTATGAAAAGCAAATGTTGGCTATTCTACATGCCGTTGATCTGTGGTGTCCTTATCTCTTGGGGCAATGCTTCCAAATTAAGACCAACCATCAAAGCCTCAAGTACTTTATGGAACAACGCATTTCCTCCCAGGACCAACAAAAATGGGTGACTAAGCTCTTTGGATATGATTATGAGATCATTTACAAGAAGGGAAAAGACAATGTAGTGGCAGATGCACTGTCTCGAAAATATGAAGAAGAAGGATCCATTTTTTCTCTTTCCTTCATTGTACCTGATTGGCTCCAAGCTGTGCGCCAGGAATGGCTACAAGATCCCAAAAGTTCACATCTGATCCAACAATTGCAGACTAATTCTCCGGCTCCCCCAGGGTACTCTTGGCTCTAGGATGAGCTTTGATACAAAGGCCATTTGTATTTAAGTAAACAATCAAAGCTTAAATCCATGGTACTTTATGAGCTTCATGCTACACCCATAGCGGGGCACTCAGGGTTCACCAAAACCTATGACAGGGTCAAACGTTCCTTTTTCTGGGATGGTATGAAACGTGACATCCGTAATTTTGTCACTGAATGTGAGGTGTGTCAATACAACAAGGGAGAAATAGTGAAATCTTCGGGCACACTACAACCGCTTTTGATTCCACCTGCTATTTGGAAGGATATCTCTATGGACTTTATTACCGGCTTACCCAAATCGGGGAATAAATTAGTCATAATGGTGGTTGTGGATCGCCTTTCCAAGTATGCTCATTTCTACGCTCTTCAACACCCATTTACTGCATCCATGGTGGCTCAAATTTTCATGGACCATGTCTTCAAGCTTCATGGCATGCCGCACTCTATTGTTTATGATCGTGACCCAACTTTCACAAGCAATTTTTGGCAAGAACTGTTTAAGCTACAGGGCACCCAATTGCATCTCAGCACAACTTATCATCCCCAGACTGATGGTCAAACAGAAGTTGTCAACAAGTGTTTGGAAACATATCTGAGGTGTTTTTCCTATGAGAAGAAACATCAGTGGGCTCAATGGTTACCCCTAGCTGAATGGTGGTACAACACTTCCTACCATACAACTACACACATGACTCCTTTTGAAGTGGTATATGGACAGAATCCACCTTCAGTTCTCTCATACTTACCGGGTACGTCGAAGGTACAGGCGGTTGACCAAACACTTACAGTTCGAGAGGATATTCTTCGTACCCTTAAAGAGAACTTGGTCA
>ML812313.1:67672-87035 GCA_009831015.1 Picea engelmannii
ACCCACTAGTGAAGGCTTTTGTGTAATATGATATAGGTTCATGATCACACCACCTTTATATTAAAATAATCAACCTTCCTCTAATGGGTAAGATGGGCTAGTCATGTCACACAACTTGTTAGAATCCCATCAAGATCCTTTTCAACCAACCAAAACATGAGCATGAGAAACATAAGATTCCTTTAACAAACAATAGAAATTTGGATGTGACATGGCATGAAAAAATGTTTCCGCATCTAAAGTCACTTTTAAAGGGATGACTGACTCATAAGAAATAATAGGACATATGTAATTATCTAGGGGGACATTAAACAAATGAAAAAAACTATGGTTGGAATAATTAGGAGGGAAAATATTTGAGCGGTAGGCACACTGCCCTACCTTGTTTGGGTTGGTAGGGAGCATGCATCCTCCTAAACACATCCAATGGGTAATGTGGGTCTCCAACATGGCCATCCATGTTGTTGTGCAATCAAAGTGGTGATCACCATATTTTCAAGGGGTGGTCATGATAACTCATTCAATGCATGACAACTCATTCAATGAATGACAACTATGCATTCCTTCAAATTTTCTGACAAACTTCAAGAATTATAGTGGTCATTGAATCTCTAACATTGTGTAGTCCCACTATATGACTAACTCCCCATTTTTAAAAGACCATTTTGTTGGAAATTCAAATATTTTGTTCTTCCTTGGGCCATGCTTTAATTGTAGTTTGTGTGAGTTTATTATAATAATTATAGCAATAATCTAATTTTAAAGTCACTTGACAATAGACAATTTATGTTTTAAAAACTCAAATCATTAGGGAGGGAGCTCGGGGACATACTTTGCAGCCCACAACTTTGGTCATATGAGTTCTGGGTCATGGCCTCAGGCCTAGGCCTTGATAGACCCCTGCCTCTTTCTTTTAGACGAGCGTAGGTTTACCTTTGCATGCGACGCTAGTCAGCAAGGGTGAAGATTTTGTGGGTCTTAGCAGAGGTTCAAACGATCAGTTTTCAGAGAAAAGAGTAGTGCTAATGGCCACATACGGTGTTGAAGTTGAATACTCATCAGATCCAGGTGAGATGTTACCCTGGATGGGGATAGCTGACAGCCCCATATACCCCAATCTGGCATAGCTGGAGGAAGCGGAACCATCCGATATATGTGGTGATTTTTTCTCTCAGTTATCCAGAGTTTCAGGTGTTTTCTCAGGGTCATCGTCAAGAACACTCTCATGGTTGGGAGGGGAGGCTAGGACGAGCAAGGTTGTGGCGACTGGGGGTAGTGCAAGCATTGGACAAGCACTTCTCCCTGTTCCAAGTTGCAGTCCACTTCTTCTAGATCCTGGGGGAACACACTCTTCTTTACAAATTGGTTTTTTCTCTATGTCATCCTCGACAAAAATTTCATGGTCATTTCCTGATCCTACAGTGACTTCACCATCATGCATTAATCAGGAAGAGCCGGTGGGTTTATCCGAACTCTCGCCGAAAGTGGCATTTGAGGGTTCGAAATTAGGATTTCCGAACTAACAATATTTAGACTAGGGTCCCCCTCTGGAATTGTTCTACCCTTATTCAGAACAAGCTTTCCTCCTGGATTAGGCATTAAGGGGGCCAATGGAAGGGTTTATTGCCTCTAATATTCACTGATCGGGATTATTTTTGACACGAAATGAGAGCGGAGATATAATAAAGAAATGCACAGAGATATCGCGTATATCCAATAATATAATAGAAATATATCAGAGATTCAACCATAAAAACAGAGATATAGTAATACATGATTTCTATTAATGAAATAAATGTACAAAGACTGTAAAAATATAGAGTGAAAGACTCGCTAGAATGGTGGCAACTTATCTCTGAGAAGAGATGTGATGGCTACTCGCATTCGCAAGAAGATGATTACAATGAGGCTCTGAAGGCCCTTTTACAATAAACAAGAATGCCAAAAACCCTAGACATCCAAAAACCTAACCCTAGGAGATGAAGTTCCAAAATTCATGTGGGCCCCATTTGGGTAAGTTAGTACATCAACTTCCTGGGGTCGTAACTTTTGCATACAATCTCCGTTTTAGGTGTATGCTAGCTAATTAGAAAGGTATCATCGAGGAGATTCATTTTAGGGGATCAATCATGCCTTCAACTATCATTGAGAACCTTGATCTCGAAAAACCTTCATTTAGGCCCTCAAAATGGCCCCAAAAGTTAAAACCTGCTAAAAATAGTAAATTGCCAAAATTGCCAGAAAACTATTTTGAGCCAGTCAGAAGAGGTGGGTGGCCACCAATATCCACTTGGATCAATCCTCCCTCCTTAGGAAGCAATGGTCTCCATTGCATTGAGTTCCCTGGGGAGAGGGAAAAGCATTTGTTGGATCTGCATCTTGGTGAGCTGCTTGTATTGCTGGAGACATCACAGTGCTCAGTTTGTGGAAGTATGTCAAGAACCTGTTGAGGTTGTTCAACAACTCGAGATACATGAGAGGACGGTGTGTAGAAGGAATCTTTGCGCTTTGCTACAACCTTGTCGACCTACTTCTGTTGGATAAGAGGTGCTTGGGGCGACGCTGTAGTGGTTGCAGTGTCCTGCTGTTCTCCTTTTGAACAGATTGTGAAGAAGCTAAATTTTGCAGTATGAGATACTACCTTGTGGGACTTTTTAGGTGGAACAATAGTCAGAACTATCTCTGGTATTCTGTAGAGATGACCCCCCAAAGTAACAATGACACTACAGGGTCGAGAGTCATAAACAACATGGCGCTTCCACATATATGGCTGGCCCAAGAGAACATCACAGAGATCTAGTGGGGCAACATCACATAATACCTCATCCTTGAAGGGCTGGATTCCGTATGACAATCGACATTGCTGGTTTACACAAAGATCTCGTCCTTAGCGAAGCCACCCGATGTTGTATGGCTGCGGGTGTGGTATTGTCGAAAATCCCAACTGTTTGACGACCTCCACTGAGATGAGGTTCTTTTGGCTTCCGCTATCAATAATAAAATGCAGTGGGTCCCCTTCACCCACATCTGTGAATGAAAAAGGCGCTCCCCCTCTTCGAGATCTGTTGGTTCTTCTAGTTGAATTGCTGCAGTTGCGACAATAGCAGTGGGGTCTGTGTCAATGATCTGTCCTTTACCAGTATTTTCAGAATCATATTCTGAATCAGGGTTCGACTCCTTGTCTTTGATCTCGACCACCAATGAATTTTTTGAGCAACATTCATCGGTGTTGTGGCAGGGGATTTTGTGAAAATCGCACCATTTTTCGGTGTCCTTCTTTGTCTTCCCGTGGCCCTTCTTTTCCTGTGTCTTGGACTGGTTTTTGAGACACTGTTTGTTAGGGATTGCTTTGTCATACTTTGGTTGTTGCGGATTTACAGATCCGAAATCCCGTTTGTTCTGGTGCTTAAATTTATGCTGGATTTTAACAACATATCGATAAGCAACACTGAGTGATGAGATGTCCAGAAAATCCATTTCAGTCTGGATGTATCTATGTAGAGCCCCACAGTATCTTAGAACCAAATGTCGCTCAGAATCTTTGATACCCAGCTTGGTGCGCAAGGTATGGAAGGTATTGGTGAACTTCAGAACTTCTTGGCCCCTCTCTTGCCGCAGTGTGGTCCATCTCATGTACTGGTCCTCATAGTTTCCAACAGGATACTGTTCCTTTACCGCATCCACAAAAAAATCCCAAGTGGGATCGACCCCATATATTTCAGACTCTTCTGTGGAACTTTGCTCTCAATAAGTTTCCCACCAATGTTTGACATGGGGGAGAGCTTTAAGGAGTGTGAAGGTGATCTTTTCTTTGTCGAAAAATTTGTGAACAGAGAAATAACCTTCTAGCAGATTTAACCATTTGTCTAGGGCTTCTGCATCTATCTGTCCTTCAAATATAGGAATATCAAAATTAACTTGTACCTTGAAAGGTGAGGTGCCTCCAAAGTGGATGCTTGATGAAGATGTGCATGTTTCTATCGACAGGCATTGAAGGATGTGGGAAAAATTCTCCATCATTTCGTCCCTCTGTCGCATAAGAGCTTTCTCAAGCCACAGACTGATAGGATCATCTGCTCCGTCATTTTTATTTTCTTCCACCATTGAGGGTTTCTTGGGTGTGCGAGAGCGATTTTCCTCAAGAGAGACAAGCTCAAGACCCAACTTTCTATACTCGAACCTCGTCGGGGACATGCACTAAAAAAACCGATCAAGAACAACTTGCTCTGATACCATTGATCTGGATTATTTTCGACACGAAATGAGAGCGGAGATATAATAAAGAAATGCACAGAGATATCGTGTATATCCAATAATACAACAGAAATATATCAGAGATGCAACCATAAACATAGAGATACAATAATACACAATTTCTATTAATGAAAGAAATGCATAGAGACTGTAAAAATACAGAGTGAAAGACTCGCTAGAATGGTGGCAGCTTATCTCTGAGAAGAGATGTGACGGCTACTCGCATTCGAAAGAAGATGATTAAAATGAGGCTCTGAAGGCATTTTTACAATAAATAGGAATTAAAAAAACCCTATACATCCAAAAACCTAACCCTAGGAGATGAAGCACCCAAAGTCATGTGGGCCCCGTTTGGGTAAGTTAGTACATCAACTTCCTGGGGTTGTAACTTTTGCATATGATCTTTGTTTTAGGCGTATGATAGATCATTGGAAAGGTATCATCGAGGAGATTCATTTTGGGGATCAATAATGCATTCAAATATAATTGAGAACCTCTATCTCAAAAAACCTTCATTTAGGCCCTCAAAATGGCCCCGAAAGTTAAAACTTGCTAAAAATAGTAAATTGCCAAAATTGCCAGAAAACTGTTTTGAGCCAATCGAAAGAGGTGGGTGGCCACCGATATCCACTTGGATCAATCCTCCCTCCTTAGGAAGCAATGGTCTCTATTGCGTTGATTTCCCGGGGGAGAGGGAAAAGTGTTTGTTGGATCTGCATCTTGGTGAGCTGCTTGTATTGTTGGAGACATCGCATTGCTCAGTTTGTGGAAGTATGTCAAGAACCTGTTGAGGTTGAGGTTGTTCAACAATTCGAGATACATGAGAGGACAGTGTGAAGAAGCAATCTTTGCGCTTTGTTGTAGCCTTGTCGACCTGCTTCTGTTGGATAGAAAGTGCTTGGGGCGAGGCTGTAGTGGTTGCAGTGTCCTGTTGTTCTCCTTTTGAACAGATTGTGAAGAAGCTAAATTTTGTAGTATGAGATACTACCTTGCGGCACTTTTTAGGTGGAACAATAGTCGGAACTACCTCTGGTATTCTGTAGAGATGACCCCCCAAAGTAACAATGCCACTACGGGGTTAAGACTCATAAACAACATGGTGCTTCCACATATATGGCTGGCCCAAGAGAACATCAGAGACATCCAGTGGGGAAACATCACATAATACCTCGTCCTTGAAGGGATGGATGCTGTATGACAATCGACATTACTGGTTGACATGGAGATCTCATCCTTGGCGAAGCCACCCAATGTTGTATGGCTGTGGGTGTGGTGTTGTCGACAATCCCAACTGTTTGACGACCTCCGTTGAGATGAGGTTCTTATGGCTTCCGCTATCAAGAATAAAATGAAGCGGGGTCCCCTTCACCGACATCTGTGAATGAAAAAGGTGCTCCCCCTCTTTGAGATTTGTTGGTTCTTCTGGTTGAATTGCCACGATCACGACAATAGCAGTGGGGTCTACGTCAATGATCTGTCCTTTACCAGTATTTTTAGAATCAGATTCTGAATCAGGGTTCGAATCCTTGTCTTTGATCTCAGCCACCAATGAATTTTTTGAGCGACATTCATCGGTGTTGTGCCAGGGGCTTTTGTATAAATCGCACCATTTTTCGGTGTCCTTCTTTGTCTTCCCGTGACCCTTCTTTTCCTGTGTCTTGGACTGGTTTTCAGGAGATTGTTTGTTAGGGATGTCTTTGTCATACTTTGGTTGTTGTGGATTTACAGATCCGAAATCCTGTTTGTTCTGGTGCTTAAATTTCTGCTCGATTTTAACAACATATTGATAAGCAACACCGAGTGATGAGATGTCCAGAAAATCCATTTCAATCTGGATGTATTTGTGTAGAGCCCCACGATATTTCAGAACCAAATGTCACTCGGAGTCTTTAATATCTAGCTTGGTGTGCAAGGTATGGAAGGTATTGGTGAATTGCAGAATTTCTTGGCCCCTCTTTTGCTGTAGTGTGGTCCATCTCATGTACTGGTCCTCATAGTTTCCAACAGGGTAATACTGTTCCTTTACCGCATCCACAAAAAAATCCCAAGTGGGATCGTCCCCATATATTTCAGACTCCTCTATGGAACTCTACTCCCAATAAGTTTCCCACCAATGTTTGACATGGGGGAGAGCTTTAAGGAGTGCGAAGGTGATCATTTCTTTGTCGAAAAATTTGTGAACGGAGAAATAACCTTCTAGTAGATTTAACCATTTGTCTAGGGATTCTGCATCTATCTATTCTTCAAATACAAGCATATCAAAATTAACTTGTACCTTGAAAGGTGAGGTGCCTCCAAAGTGGCCTCTTGATGAAGATGCACCTGTTGCTATCGATAGGAATTGAAGGATGTGGGAAAAATTCTCCATCATTTCGTCCCTCTGTCGCGTGAGAGCTTGCTCAAGCAACAGATTGATAGGATCGTCTGCTCTGTCATTTTTATTTTCTTCCGCCATTGAGGGTTTCTTGGGTGCGTGAGAGAAATTTTCCTCAAGAGAGACAAGCTTGAGACCCAACTTGCTATACTCAGACCTCGTCGGGGACATGCATTGAAAAAAATGATCAAGAACAACCTGCTCTGATACCACTTATCCAAATTATTTTCGGCACAAAATGAGAGCGGAGATATAATAAAGAAATGCACATAGATATCGCGTATATCCAATAATATAACATAAATATATTAGAGATGCAACCATAAACATAGAGATACAACAATACACGATTTATATTAATGAAATATATGTACAGATACTGTAAAAATACAGAGTGAAAGACTCGCTAGAATGGTGGCAACTTATCTCTGAGAAGAGATGTGACGGCTACTCGCATTCGCAAGAAGATGATTACAATGAGGCTCTGAAGGCCTTTTTACAATAAACAGGAATTCCAAAACCCCTAGAAATCCAAAAACCTAACCCTAGGAGATGAAGCGCTAAAAGTCATGTGGGCCCCGTTTGGGTAAGTTAGTACATCAACTTCTCGGGGTCGTAACTTTTGCATACGAACTCCATTTAAGGCATATGATAACTAGTTGGAAAGGTATCATTGAGGAGATTCATTTTGGGGGATTAATCATGCCTTCAACTATCATTGAGAACCTCGATCTCGAAAAACCTTCATTTAGGCCCTCAAAATGGTCCTAGAAGTTAAAACCTACTAAAAATAGTAAATTGCCAAAATTGCCAGAAAACTGTTTTGAGCCAGTTGGAAGAGGTGGGTGGCCATCAATATCCACCTAGATCAATCCTCCCTCCTTAGTTAGCAATTGTATCCATTGCATTGAGTTCCCGGGGGAGAGGGAAAAGCGTTTGCTAGATATGCATCTTGGTGAGCTGCTTGTATTGTTGGAGACATCGCGCTGCTCAGTTTGTGGAAGTATGTCAAGAACCCGTTGAGGCTAAGGCTGTTCAACAAGTTGAGATACATGAGAGGATGGTGTACAGAAGGAATATTTGCGCTTTTCTATAGCCTTTTCGACCTTCTTCTATTGGATAGAAGGTGCTTGGGGCGAGGCTGTAGTGGTTGCAGTGTCCTGTTGTTCTCCTTTTGAACAGATTGTGAAGAATCTAAATTTTGCAGTATGAGATACTACCTTGTGGCACTTTTTAGGTGGAACAATAGTTGGAACTACCTCTGGTATTCTGTAAAGATGACCCCCGAAAGTAAAAATGACACTACGGGGTCGAGACTCATAAACAACATGGCGCTTCCATATATATGGATGGCCCAAGAGAACATCAGATTTATCCAGTGGGGAAACATCACATAATACCTCGTCCATGAAGGGTTGGATGCCGTATGACAATCGACATTGGTGGCTGACATAGAGATCTCGTCCTTGGCGAAGCCACCCTATGTTGTATGGCTGCGGGTGTGGTGTTGTCAATAATCCCAACTGTTTGACGACCTCCGCTGAGATGAGGTTCTTCTGGATTCCTCTATAAACAATAAAATGCAGCGGGGTCCCCTTCACCCACATATGTGAATGAAAAAGGTGCTCCCCCTCTTCGGGATCTATTGGTTCTTCTAGTTGAATTGCTGCGGTTGCGAAAATAACAGTGGGGTTTGTGTCAATGATCTGTCCTTTACTAGTATTTTTAGAATCAGATTCAAAATCAGGGTTCGACTCCTTGTCTTTGATCTTGGCCACCAATGAATTTTTTGAGTGACATTCATCGGTGTTGTGCCAAGGGATTTTGTGGAAATCACACCATTTTCTAGTGTCCTTTTTCTTCCCGTGACCCTTCTTTTTATGTGTCTTGGACCGGTTTTCGGGAGACTGTTTGTTAGGGTTGTCTTTGTCATACTTTGGTTGTTGCAGATTTACAGATCCAAAATCCCATTTGTTTTGGTGCTTAAATTTCTGCTCGATTTTAACAACATATCGATAAGTAGCACCTAGTGATGAGATGTCCAGAAAATCCATTTCAGTCTGGATGTATCTGTGTAGAGCCCCATGATATTTCATAACCAAATTTCGCTCGAAGTATTTGATACCCAACTTGGTGCACAAGGTATGGAAGGTATTGGTGAACTCCAGAATTGCTTGGCCCCTCTCTTGGCGCAGTGTGGTCCATCTCATGTACTGGTCCTCATAGTTTCCAACAGGGTAATACTGTTTCTTTAACATGGGGGAGATCTTTAATGAGTACGGAGGTGATCTTTTCTTTTTTGGAAAATTTTTTAACAGAGAAATAACCTTCTAGCAGATTTAACCATTTGTCTAGGGCTTCTGCATCTATTTGTCCTTCAAATATAGGAATATCAAAATTATCTTTTACCTTGAAAGGCGAGGTGCCTCCAAAGTGGCCGCTTGATGAAGATGCACCTGTTTCTATCAGCAGACGTTGAAGGATGTGGTAAAAATTCTCCATCATTTTGTCCCTTTGTCACGTGAGAGCTTGCTCAAGCAACAAACTGATAGGATCGTCTGCTCCATCATTTTTCTTTTCTTCCACCATTGAGGGTTTCTTGGGTGTGCAAGAGCGATTTTCATCAAGAGATACAAGCTTGAGACCCAACTTGCTATACTCGGACCTCATCGGGGACATGCACTGAAAAAGACGATCAAGAACAACATGCTCTGATACCACTGTTCCAGATTATTTTCGGCACGAAATGAGAACGGAGATATAATAAAGAAATGCACAGAGATATCGCATATATCCAATAATATAACATAAATATATCATATATGAAACCATAAACATAGAGATATAGTAATACACAATTTCTATTAATGAAAGAAATGTACAGAGACTGTAACAATACAGAGTGAAAGACTCACTAGAATGGTGGCAATTTATCTCTGAGAAGAGATGTGATGGCTACTTGCATTTGCAAGAAGATGATTACAATGAGGCTTTGAAGGCATTTTTACAATAAATAGGAATGCCAAAAACCATAGACATCCAAAAACCTAACCATAGGAGATGAAGCGCCAAAAGTCATGTGGGCCCTGTTTGGGTAAGTTAGTACATCAACTTCACGGGGTCGTAACTTTTGCATACGATCTACATTTTAGGCGTATGACAGCTCGTTGGAAAGGTATCATCGAGGAGATTCATTTTGGGGGATTAATCATGCATTCATCCATATTTGAGAACCTCTATCTCAAAAAACCTTCATTTAGGCCCTCAAAATGGCCCTGGAAGTTAAAACCTGCTAAAAATAGAAAATTGCCAAAATTGTCAGAAAACTGTGTTAAGCCAGTTGGAAGAGGTGGGTGGCCACCGACATCTACCTGGATCATGCACTCCACAAGTCTCAATGGGTGGGATTTAGTTTACAGCAGGGAATCTGTAGGTAATACACACTTAGCACTCAATCAAAGTGTGACATATGTTACTGGAACTAAACGAAGGAAAAAGAGCAAGTGCATTGGCTCCTCAAAGGCAGACCCTAATTTCATTCTCGGAGAAGACCTAAATTTTTCTGAGGTGGCATAAATGGATGATAAAATTGTAGTAGGGAAAGCATATGGACAACATTTCAGAGAGAAGACTTTGAATATCTGGGTTGAGACAAGTTGTGGTGCTTCCTACAACCCAAAGCCCAGAATTAGTTGGCTCTCCAGGGGATGGTTTATGATCATTTTCACGGAGCCCTCCCAGGCGAGGCTTGTTCTTCAAAAAAGTTAGTCTATCGATTCCTCTTTAGTCCTATTGAAGTTATGGAACCCCGCTTTTGATGCAGTATGTGAGCGTCTGGATTCCATCCCAATATGGGTGTGACTGTTGGGCCTTCCTCCTCACCTATGGACCAATAAGTGCTTCAAATCTATTGGGAATTTGTCGGGGGAGTATATGGATGCGAATATGGGATGCATAGAGTCAAGGGAGATGTCGGTGGCAAGAATTCTAGTCTCATTGAATATTCAGGAAGGGCTACGGGAATTCCTTAATTTAACTGACATGTGAAGGACCATGGTCCAAATACTAGACTATGAAGGGGTGCCTTTTCGGTGTAGGAGATGCCATGAATATGGGAACGTTTTTAAGGACTGTCGAAATCCATCACAAGGACACTATAACAGTCGATGACTCTGGCGAATAGGACTGGGGCAACATAAGGAAGTTGGAACCAAATCCCCCTTCATGGTGTCGGCTTTGGGGGGTACGCCAACATGTGACCTGGTAGAGTCCCCGAACATAATGGTTGACAGGTTGACTGTTCCAGAGGGGGATGATTTGAATTTGGTCCCAACCTCAGGGGATGTGATGAGAAAATAATTCAGCCAGGTGACATCCTCTCAACAATTGATTGACAATTTACTTGGTATGCACCTCTCTATTTCCCGTCCAGTTAATGGATTGATAAATGATTTTAATTCTATTATGGTGGACTACAACTACTCACTTCAGGATCTCCCCTTCCCAAATACTATTGCACTACAACCTTTCTCCAATTCGTCACTTTCCCCTTTTCCTTATTTGTCTGATTGCACTCTCCACCCAGATTCACCTCCTAACTCCCCAACTCCCTGGTGTTATTGGGTAAATCGGTAGATGCAGACATGAACTAATCCCCCTAGATCCACCTGGATCTAGAAAAAAATGAGATGGAACAAGACGCTTTCCCTAAGTTGTGATCATTGAGTTTACTACCAAAGGAGGAATATATAACATACCTTATGAATCGCTTCCTTATATCTTTGTTCTCCCTGCTTCACTCTAGTTATCTTGTGGAATCAGATCTGTGATAACACAAACCAACCAACATGAAAGCAACAATAGTAGAATTCAATGACAACCTAAACATGTGATCAAGGAATCATGTAATAAAATACTAATCATTTTATGGGAAAGAGATGTGCCACCGTATTATATTAATGAAAAGTGGAAGATACAACTGGATTGCCTTGATGTTGCAAGTTCCCTTTTAGTGGTCCTTCGTTCCAACACACACATACACTTGCTCTGAAATTTGCATGAAGATAATCCACAAAAGCTTGATAGACAAATGGAGGCCTCAAGCATCACTAGGAACAAGATTCTTCACACAGTCTTCAACCTATTCTTTCATCAATTCTCTGCTTAATCTTGCTTAACCTTTTCCATGAGAAGACCATAATTATATAAGACAAGGTGAAGTGGTTAAATGGGTGAGGATGATCTCGCCAATTAAGAGAAACCAATAGGATCGCAACCATACGGACGCCACCTGACACTCTAGAAGATTCCCCTTCTAGAAAATTCGTGAAACCTCTTTCCTCTTTTAGGTTTGGAATGCCATTGCACCCTGCCTATACAGCAGCCTGTGGAAATCCTGCGGGCTAGCTATAGAGTAGCCAATGGAAATCATAGATTTCTGCACTGTGTAATATATGCAACCTGCGGACCCTTTCTAAAAAGAAGCCTTGTAGAGGGGGAAAGAAGTTGCTTTTCTCAGGAAAAAAGTCATGTTGGAAGCCTGAACACATATTTTTGAAATCATCATTAGGGTGACCAAAATAATGTGTAATAGAATTCCCCCCAAAGTATGAGTTGGAACTCGTGACAACCAAAATACTTTGTAAAAATGCATGTGTATGTCGGGAACAAGGAGCACACCAATTGGGAACCTGCAAACAATAAAGCATTCACACAATATTATACCATGTCTGAAGTAGGCATTCCCATGTTCAGACTATAAATGATTGAAATCATAAATATAAGCCATGGCCACCAATGATACACTGTGGATCCATGTCATCAAGATTATACATAGCCACCAGGAATACACTGTGGATCTATGTATTGGAAAACTCAGATACAGACATAGCCATGAGACATACAAAGTGATCGATGTGGCAATTCAAATCACAAATACTCCATCGCAACCCAGATAAAAAACGATGAGATCCAGGGTCTTCAATCCCGTCGTCTGTTAGTATGAATATAGCCATGTGATTACAGGCGTTGAAGTCGAACATGGTTAGAAACCACTTGATTACCGGTCGTTAATGAAAACCGTTAACAAGTGCGAGGGAAATCACCATTGATGTCAATGAATCCCAAGGCACAATAGTACAATCCAACGAGTGTGAATAGATGAGCTGAAGTCGAACACTCGATGGAACCTCTCGATCAAGGATCAATGATGTAAATCCATTGTTGAAAGTGAAGAAACTTGCCATTGAGGCATGTAGGCTCTAAGACACTAAATAATTTCTATGTCTTGTTCCTGGATAATGAGATGAAGTCGACAGGAAAAGACTCGTCACGGGAGGGCCTTGATGTATCCCCCATCAAATGACATGAAATAAGTAACAGATTTAGGGTAGATCAAAGTACGAACATGATTTGAAAATGACACAAGGAAGGCCGACATGGTAGGAATTGACAATTGCAGATGGCTAACTCAATAGAGGGCTTGGTTGAACTTCTCTTGAACATATGAATGGAACAACACTAGACTTGGCAGCATTGAATCAAAGACGACCCAAGATATGAACTTGCAGAAATTCAGACAAGAGACAAATGGATTTCCCAACCCGGATTCAAATGATGAAGGAGGTGTCATGTTCAAAAGCGACGCTTACTACCACTAACACAAATACAAAGACACATCTCTTTCCCAAATTTTCCCCCACCATTTCTGGCGAGTACCTCTTTATTTTTATGCAATCTTGAGGAGGATAACATATGCTTGTTGATGTAAGCTCATCCTTCGGACAAGTCCCTCGGAGTATGTTTAACGAACCCTAAGAAGGAGTGGTTTGGTCCCATGTGGGTCTTTCGATGTTTGTTTAATGAGTCCAAAGATAGAAAACTCAGGGGTTTTTCATATTTTGAGAGTCTAAAAAACACTTAAAGAGAACTCTCCCAGTTCCTTTTTCTTAAAGTAGTTTGATAGGACCAAAAAAGTGATAAACTATCGCCCATCAAACGTTTTCTTCAAATACTTTTATGAGCGTGAAAAGAACAAGGTCGCTCGACAATCTTTTCATTTTTATGGAGTGTGAAAAGAGCTTAAAGGTTACTCTGTAACTTTTGTTATTTTCGTGTTACCATGACGAGTACGAAAATATGACAAAAGTATACTCGGTTACGTTCTCATCAATTTTCGAGCACGAGAACGAACAAAGACTAAGATCGAAGTTTTTTCTAAAAAACCCTAAAAATTAATCGCACACGTGACGAAAAAGAAAARCAGTTCGCAAAAACTGTTCATACTTCATTGTTCGGAACCCTAGTCTGCCCATGTGCGAGAAAAAAAACACTCATGAGACCATTAGGCTGGTAGGTTTTTGAGAAAATATATTTAAATGATATAAAATATTTTTAGAAAAAGTTAAAAATGAGATAAATAGGGGTAAGAACTCATTTTCACTATTTTGATTGTATTTGGTCAAAAACTTGTCTAAGAGCCCTTTTTTCACCTCATATTTTGGCTGTCGATTGCAGGGAGAATAGGCAATCATTTGGCGAACCGTTTGCATGAAAACGGTGAGTACCTCATCTTCTTCCTTTTCAATGGTTTAAAATTCATTTCAATCGGTTAAAAGATGATTTTTTGGGTGAATTTTTTGGCCGTAGGCATGCACTGGGGCTGCTGCAGGTGTCCTATATTGGGGCTTGCAGAAATCAAGGATTTCCGTAGGCACCCAATGGTTCACCTTCATAAAACCTGCTCTGTAACTGAAGCCCATTTGCGGTGACCGACAAACCAAAAAGAAAATGATGCGTTGGACCAAAAAGAATTCCAAAAAATGATGATTGAAGGTGCTAACTTCTTTCTTTCATCTCCATGCAGGTATTTTGATTGCAAAAATGTTGGAGTGGAGAGAAAGAGAGCATGAAGATGATGATGCAATCGCTTTGAATGATCTGGGCACCATAAAATCCCTATGACAGTGCGGTTTGTTAAATTTCTTCAAGATCCAGGGCATGAGAGCTCAACTGAGATTGTTGGAATATTTGGTCCATATGTGGGACATGGACCAACAAGTATTTCATGTGGGTGTTCATGTGCTTTCTTTGGACATTGAAGATATTTACTTCTTGATGGGGCTATCCCATTGCCGGGCATAAGTGATCTTAACAGGGGGTCGAGGTGGTGGTTTGTCGATGAGTGAATACATTAGATGCTATTGTGAACCTAAGGCCAAGTGGTGCAAGGGTAAAGTGGCTATCATAGGGGTTCATGATCTGAATCTTAGAACCATTCTTTTCACCATTGCACAGATGACAGGGAGTGCTTCTCTGCACATGGCTATGCAGAGCTACTTTTAGTATGTCATGGAATGCACAGAACCTTGTGTGTTCAACTGGTGCGATGGACTCCTCCACAGTATGAAGAGCCAGTTGACCAAGAACAAGAACGGGGAGCTGAAGCAGTTTGGTTATGGATCCATTTTGTTATCTTTCTTCATGGAAAGAGTCCCTCACTTGTGCTTAGAGGTAGATTGGAATATACCAGCACCACGAGATCCACAGATGAAGCGGTGGTGTGATCTCATGTCCTGGCATGTAGCGGGCCCCATTATTAAATACAATGAGACATTTTTTGATTGGCTGGAGCCCCAGATCTTGATGATCGATGACTAGGTGTATGTCGGGCTGGATTTTCGCAATGATCCTGACTTGGTGCTACCTGAGGGTTCTTAGTGGGGGGATCTAGGTAAGAAAAACATTTTTCTTTTATGGTTGTTTTGTAAATTTTTTCAAAATATTAAACATTTTTTATGTTTTCAATCCAATGACTAATCAAAATATTTTGACTTTGCAGATGTAGGGCCATTCCGGCCTCTGGTTACATCCCCTATCCAGAGGCGAGGGGAAGCAACGGTAGTAGTAGGATGGGATGCGTATGATTATGAAGCAATCGAGAAGAATCTGGAGGGTTTGACTACAGACATCCTAGATATGTCGATTGGCGAGGTCTCGAGGTGTTTCCAGCACCATACCATAGGCATGTCTAGTCCACTGAGACAATTTATCCATAGGGTATCATGAGCAGTAGTGTGTTACCATGAGCAACATCCATGATTCCATTTTGTAGAAGCTATGAGCTTCATATTTTGATATTTTGGTCTTCAGATGAAAAACAATCTTTTTTGTAAAAAACTTTTATCATTATCTCTCTCTCTCTCTCTCTCTCTCTCTCTCTCTCTCTCTCTATATATATATATATATATATATATATATATATATATATGAGGCTTCTACCGGCTTATTTTGCTTTATATAATACATGTGATGTGTGATTGGATTTATAATTGTCTCAGATGTCTGTCTAACACATAATTAGATAATGCATCAGTTAATGTATTTAGACATCTAGGAATGTGCTGATACTCGATATAATCAAAATAACGTTCCAAGAGGCGAATTCATAAATATACCCATAAAAAAGTAGCACTTCAGATAGCATAGACATTACTTAACTGTAGCACTACTAGCTGTGAATCAAGTCATATAACCAGGCGACGAGTCCCAAGTGAGATAGCATCGGTCAACAATTCGATGACTGCGTATACTCTGTGATATTATTGGTTTCACAACCAAGGCAAACACCGTGTAGACTGATAAGTTTGTTCATGGGTGCATAGATTTCCCACGCAACATAAGCTAGATTCTGAGTGCTACGAATAGCGCCATCGGCGAAGAAAAAGTGGGACAATGAAGACTCCGACATCTGGAAACCAAGCACAATGCAAGGTAAGCAGTCGAGAGTAGAAACCAAATAAAGAAAAGCACACAAAAGTAGCACACAACAGTATGATACAGTAAAATACAAGCACTCATGCAAAGATGGTCTAAGCATAGTACTTCTTCAAGTAAATCCCATTTCTAGGTTCACTCAAAGGAATGCCTTCATAATCTACTAACTCATAAGCTCCCTTATCCAACACTCGTTTGACGATATAAGGGCCTCACCACATAGCCTCGAATTTTACGGCTCCTAGCAAATCACAATCTTGTTCATAGAGGAGAACTAGATCACCCTCAGAGAAAACGTGTGGCTTGACATACTTGTCATATTGGGATTTTACGCCTTTCTTCTGGGTTTCAATAACTAGGGTGGCATCACCACGGGCTTCGTCCAATTGCATAAGATACAACAAATGTTCTTCTTCAGCGTTAGGACAATTGTTCTTCAGAAGTTCAACGGCTAGTTTTAATGATGGAATCTCACATTCAATCGGTAGGACAACTTCTATACCACACACTAATTGGAAGGGTGCAAATACCATGGCAGACTTCATGGATGTTCGATAGGCCCATAATGCTGAAAACAACATCGTGTGCCAACTAGTTTTGTGAATTCCTATAATATGTCGAAGCATGGTGATAAGAACCTTGTTGATCACTTCAACTTGGCCATTGGCCTACAGATAGTAGGGGGTTGAGTTTTCATGTCGAAGACCCAACTTTTGTGTAAGCTCAGACATCATGAAGTTTCAAAAGTGGCTACCGTGATCAGTGACGATAGACTGTGGGATTCCAAATCATGTGATGATGTGATTGAATATGAATAGGGCTACAGTTTTTCCTGTATTGTTGAATGCAGGCATCGCCTCAGCCCATTTCGTGAAGTAATCCACGACTACGATAATGTATCCATGACCCCTGGCTAAGTGAGGGTTACAGGTCATGAAATTGATACCCCATTTAGTGAAAGGTCCAATGGAAACTACAGGGTGTAAGGGAGCGGGATGAGATCTTATCTTATGATTGTATGTTTGGTAAGCATGGCATTTTTGGACGACAGTTATACAATCTTTAAATAAAGAAGGCCAGAAGTACCCTGTTCGCAAGCTCTTTTGGGCAGTGGCATACCTAGACATATGACCGCCACACGCTCCAGAGTGATCATCATTCAAAGATTTCTCGGCCTCATCAAAGGTGAGGCAACATCAGAATATAGAGTCAACACCACGACAATAAAGAGTGTCATCGAGAATGATGTATTGATGGGATTGATAGTAGATGCGACGACCGTCTATACTAGAGAGGTCTTGCCGGAAAGTTTGAGCATGGAGATAAATGATAATATCTCCATACCAAGCATCATCAGAACTGATCAAAAAAAGGGATTCATCTGGTAGGGAATACTCAGCCACATTTTCTGTCTCAGTAGAGGGAAGGTCACATATCAGTTCGGTAAAGACCAGGGACTTCTTCGACTTAGCATGCTCGAATTCCAAGTCAAACTCTTGGAGAATCACTATCCATTTGAAGTATTTTCCCCCTAGCAATTGATGTGTAAGAATGTGCTGCATAGGGTTGCAATCGAAAATTACAGTGGTTTTGCATAGTAGAATATAGTGACGGAAACATTGGACAACTTGAACAACTGCCAAGGCCAGTTTTTCAACATGTAAGTACTTGGCTTTGATAGTCGTAAGACTCCAACTAAAATAATAAATGACATGTTCGTCGTGTAAATCATCTTCTTGGACCAGAACCATGGCAATGGTAGAGTCCGAAGCAACGAGATAAAGGAAATAATCTCGACTATAATCAGGTGGGAAAAGGAGTGGGGTACGAGTTAAAATCAGTTTATAAGTGTCGAAGGATTTGTTGGCAGTGGTGTCCCGTACAAACTCAGAGCCCTTCTTTAGTAGTCGAGTAAATATGAGTGTTAACTCAACGTAGTTTGGGATAAAACGACGTAGAAAGTTTTCCTTCCCTTGCAAACTTTGTAGCTAGCAAAGTGAGCAAGGAGGAGGGAGATTGAGAATCACCTCGACCTTCAAAGGATCTACCCTGATCCCCTGATGTGACACAATAAAGCCAAGGAGTCAGCCAGACTCCACATAAAAGACACATTTATGTGGGTTTACGTGTATACGATAGAATCTACAATGAAGGAAAATGGCTCAGAGGTGAGTCGGATGATCATTACGATGCATGGAATGCGCTGGTAGGTAATCTAAATAGGGTTGTAAAATATGCTTAATATCATGGAAAGCGTAAGACATAGCACGTTGAAACGTCGCACCGACGTTTTTCAAACCGAAGGGTAGTTTCTGGTAGGCAAAAGTGCCCCAAGGACAAATGAAAGCGGTTTTGTGTTGATTTGCGGGTAAGATATTGATTTGATTATATCCAGAGAAACCATCCATCAAAGAGAATATTTCAGTTCCAACGCAATCGTCGATGATTTGGTCAATGAAGGGGGTAGGAAATTTGTCCTTAGGACAAGCTTTGTTGATATCCCTATAATCAACACAGACACAGATCATACCTTGTTTCTTATTAACCGTAACTAGATTGGATACCCAATCAATCAAAGCCACAGGATAAATAAAGCCAACTTTAATAATTTTTTCGACTTCAAACTTGATAGCAACTGCTTTACAGGGGTGGACCGGGTGAAGTCTCTGCTAGATGGGTTTAGCATCCGGGTAGGTCTTAATTTTGTGTACAACAATGTCAGGGTCAATACCTAGCATCTCTTCGTAGCTCCACGTGAAGATGTCACAAAATTCTTGAAAAAGTGACTTATATGTGATAACCTCATTGGTAGAACATGAAGCTTCGATGTGGAGATTTTCGACAACTCTAGGTTTAATATATATGTCTAGGGGGATGGTGGGTGAAATGTTACTTAAGTTCCCTTCATATAACACATCGTGTGTGAATTCAGGAACCAAAGAAATAATGACAACGGTCGAC
>ML812314.1:6154-19843 GCA_009831015.1 Picea engelmannii
TTGCCTATTTCGTGCCTCTAACGACATCATAAAGACACTTAAGAAACCTCAAAGACTAGTTTTGAAGAAGATAGATCACTTGACAGGGAGTACAAACCTTTTTCCACTGAAAGAACCACTAAAAAATGGATTTTGGAGAGGAGCGCTCCCCTACGCACTGTCATGGAGTGCTGGTGCTCCCTGAGCCTCTTTGGGGGAGTGTTTGAGTGCCCTATGCACCTTTTTGGGAGAGCGCTACCCTTTTTGAGTGAATTTTTGGTTTGTTGGAGGAAATCAGGGGACAATCCCCTCAATATCTAAAGGTAGTTGGGTTCGAATCTTGGTTCAAGGCATGATCTTAGGGAAGATACTCAACTAAAGGAGATGAATCCTCAACTTATCCCAAAGATCTCTCAAGTGGTTGGGCCTCTCCAAGGTTATATAAGGAGGCCTTCTCATGGTGAAAGGTAACATGAAAAAGATTGGAGGTATGAAACCTATGATCTCATAGGCAACATTCAGAAACAATAAAGACTAGAGATTGATACCAAACTTATGATCCTATAAGTGGTATTGACAAAAAATATATGGAGATTGAGTATTACATCAAACTTATGATCTCATGAGCGAGATGTCATCAAAGCAATCAGTGGAGATTACTTGAGCAAAGGGGTTGGACAAGGAGAACTGGAAGAAGTTGTTGCACCTTCATTCAAAGGATTGTAAGTACTTTTACTTGTTCTCATTAATAATCAATGCTTGGCTTGTTTCTTTCAAACTTATGTTTGTTCCATATGCGTTTGTCTACAGTAGATGGATCTATATTTGAGCTAATATCAGTAGAGTATGAAGTCCATTGTATCTTTGTTTGTTCTACAGGACCTATCAGGGAACTCAGGATCGAAGCTCAGTCAGGACTTTGCAAGGACAAACATCACTAATAAGGTACATATCTTTCTCCTTCTCTTTCATTTATTAGCTTGACTAGATCTAAAAGGAAGGCAGTTTCCATGTTAAGCACTTTTTTTTCTTTGCCTTAGGAGTCTAGAGACCAAGAGGGAATCCACTTGTCCACAGGGGGATTCACCTACAATAGGGTCTACAATGCCTCACAACAGAAGTAGGGAAAAGGTGGCCCTAACCGACATAACAAAGGGCAGAGCAAGGATGGGTAGCCTCATGGAAACCAGTCCAAATCAAAAACAAAGAATGGATAATGGGAAGATAAAGAAAGACACTAGAAAATGGTGTGATTTCCATAAGATCCCCTAGCATAACACCATCGAATGCTAATCAAAGAAGTCATTGGGGTTTGAAGTGAAATCTTATGAATTAGATGCAAGCTCTGACTCAGAGTCGGAATCGGAAAAAGGGACATAGAGTATCAATGCAAAACCCAATTCCATCGTTGCTACTACCACCAAGGTCCAACTCGACAAGCCTAATGAACCAGAAGAAGGTGAACGCCTCTTTCATTCACAGATGTGGGTGAAAGGTACTTTGCTGCATTTCATCATTGATAGTGGTAGCTAGAAGAACCTCATCTCAACAGAGGTAATCAAGTGGCTTGATCTTCTGACATCACCACACCTGCATTCATACACCATTGGGTGGCTCCACCAAGGAAGTGAACTTTGCATCAACCAACAGTGTCGCTTGGCCTACGACATCAAGCCCTTCAAAGATGAGGTATTGTGTGATTTCGACCCACTTGAAGTTTGTGATGTTTTTTTGGGCCAACCTTATTTATGTAAAGGTCATGATGTCTATGAGTCTAGGAATCATAGTTTTATTATTACTTTCGACAAGAGATTATACAAGATACCAGAGGTAGTCTCATCTACTGCCATTTACTTGATCTCTGCCAAGCAATGCAAGAAGGTCATATCTTAGACCGATAAGTTTTTCTTCTTCATGGTTCTTGCTCAAAGTAAGAGGAAGGTTTCAACCACATCCATCGCATCTGCGACAGGTCTCTCCATGTAATGAAAGCAAGTGGATAAGGTCATGGCAGAATAAAAAGACATATTCCCCTCACCCACTAGGGTACCTATGCACTTTCAGGTCAAGCATTCAATTGATCCGACCCTTGGTGCGCCAATACCAAATGGGATAGTCTATCACCGCTCTCTGTTAGAAAATGAGGAAATCAAGCACCAGATCTAAAATCTCCTCGAAAAGGGGCACATATGTTGGTTGTGGAGACTAATTATCTTCCTGATTCATAGGTCTTTATTTTTAGTCGTGTTTATACCCCATGAAGACTTTACACCTCAGAAGAATTTACACTTCGGAACTTCGACATTTTTCTCTTCGAATATCTGTTCTTGTCGTTAAACCTCGCACGATGTTGAAAACCCTAAATGCATGAAAACCGTCGATCTGAGTGGCCTGTTGGATCTCCATCGTTGCAATTTTAACCCGTTTATTCCCACCATCTAAGCCTAAAATTGATTTCTTTTGAATTCTGCGGTTTTTGCTCATGGTTGTTCCCTGTGCATACAATGTAATTGATCAACCTGTTGTAAGCTCAATTAGTGGAAAACAAGATGATAAGTAATCCAAACCAAATCAATATATGTGTTTATCCTTAAAAAAAAACAGAAAAACTTTGCACAAAGAATCAGTCAAGCAAGACAAAAAGTAAAACCAAGTTGTTGAACAAATGGGAAACTAACTTGACCAACCTTAAGAGGAAATATTTATAAGAAGGTATGGAAAAGAGAGAGAGAGAGGCAGGGGTGAAAAATTAGGTCTTAACATTGGCTCCTACCGGGGATAATACCTCCCTGCGAGGTGTTAAGAATAGTAGATCATGTGCTTTAGAATTAAATAAATTGTCTTACCTCCCTTCTCTTACCTCTGCTTCTACTTGTAAGTCATGTATCTCTACCACTACCTCTCGTCCAATGCATATATGAAGTTCAAAACAGTAACTACACCCCAATGCCTTTGTTGGGATATGGATTCTTTATTCAATATGAAACTTAAAATTGTAGCTACACCCCAGTTCCTTTATCGGGATATCAAGTCTTATTGCTTATCTATACGCAAACTACTAAAAAAAACAACATACTGAAAATAATCTGTGAACTGAATAATTAACTACTCGAACTAAGAGCTTATTCTCCTACTACCTACTCTCTTCAGCTGAAAACCAAGTAATCATGTGTAATTACATTTCCAGTGAAACCAAGAAACCATTTAACTGAGAACCATAACTCTATGCATGTCATTGTTTAGAATAATCCAAAGAGGATATATCATATGCAACAAAAAATTAGCAGGCATCTCGTACTCACGACTGCAAAATATGATCATGCTAAAACTTACCACATTTGAGATTTTGGAAAAATAAGAATCCATCCATCTCATTATTGGATCTTGAAACTCATGAAAATCCTCCAACTGCTTGAGAGGACAAAGTTGTTTTTGTGTGATATCTGCATTATAAACAAGACTAAGTTGCTCCTATCCTCATTTAAACAGCTCATGGAAGTCATGTGATTCACAACCATAAAGGGCAGCAAAACACTCATGATACTGCTCATCTTGTTGTTTGAAATGAATGGGTATATCTTCTCCATTGTTGGTTTTTCCATGTTCTAGCTCTAGAATGTCATTTTCAGACTTATAGATTTCTTATTGCTCAACAATTTCAAAAGGGAGGGGAACAACTTTCTCGTGACCTTGAACATCACTTTCCTCATAGTTAATCAAATCTTTATGACAAAATAGAGCCACAGATGTATCATTACAACGACTAACTAAGGAACCTAGAATAATGCAAGATGTATCCAAATCCTTGTTATCATCAATTTAATCATTAATGTAATTCCCAACATCATCTTTTTGAATAAAAGAATCAGAAGAAGACTCATATGTAACTGAATATTCCTCCACTTCCTCAATGGAAAAAATCCCTTTTATTTTCACTACTAGAAGAACTAATAAGTGACTATTGAATATGAGATCCAAATTCTTCACAACAATCTTCAAAAAGTAAATCAACTGGAAAAAACCTTTTACAATACTCATTGAATGCAACACAGAACTATTCCAGGGAGGAGATGTTAGAAGAGGGAAAGGGTCGATACCACTCAAAAGCATCTCCCTCTAATGAGTACATGAACATATTCATTAATACACCCTCATGATGTATTCCCCATTTATGCATGAGTTCATGAAACTCAAGAAAATGCTCAACAGGGTTGTCATCTCTATGTTCTCTAAATCTGGGCAAGAAATCACCCCGCTCATCTATAGTAGGAACAAAATTTGGAAAACCAGGAACAACAAAGAAATTAAAAGGAGAAAAAATCTGAGCCAAGATGGCTTCCATCTATAAATACGACTTCTTAACACTATGGAGTCACCACTGGATTATTTAACCATGGAGTCACCAGGTGAATGATCTACAGTTTGAATGTGTCTGGTCTTTGTTCACCATCAAAGATCAGATCTGATAATTTTCGTTCTCCCAGGGAAAGATATTTCGATACTTCATTACCCGACAATGATTCCAAAGGATGTTGGTCCTAAAGTCTGTACCTGTCTACTAAAGAGAAGAGCTAGGCCACCTCAATTTTTGGAATGGTTGTTTTTTTTTTTTTTTTTCAACTGGAGATTTGGTTTACCAAGACAGTAACATGGTTAGGTTGGTAAACTAGTACGAAGGAGGGTTCTCCTTGGCTGGTGGCACACAAATTTTAAAAAAGTGAGATAATAGAGGATAGAACATAGGGAAACAACAAACCATTAAATGAATAACCTGCTGCAAGAAATTTAATACTTAAAATATCATTTCAAGACATTAAGCATGTATCTAAACACAATTACACCCACAAGTTTCAATAAAAATGAATATTCACCAAAGAATTAATTGTTTTACAGATTGAATCTTAGTAAACATAACTTATACAATAACTAAAAGAAATGAAATGTACTTTGCAGAAATCAAAAAATGCATTCAGGAGAAGATAAAAACACATGAAGATTTAGAAAAAACACATTTTCATCAAAAGTATATGCACCAGGTAGAGAAATTTAATCCAAGAAGAGAACCGATCCAACCAATCAGATGTATTTCTATCCTTCTCCCAAAAAAATGAACCATTAAAACATACAAAAACTGCATATTTATCAGAAATGCAGAGGCCCTCGACTAGTGTGGAACTGGGGTTTAACCCTACCACATATGTCATTAAACAACTTATTAACTTCACTAAACACATGTTGGAGTATATCAAAGAATACTCTAAACTTGACTTAACAAAAAGGAGTGGTTCTTATCACACATACAAGACCACTTATCATTCCTTAAACTAAAAGAGTCTTGAACTAAACAATCGAAAACCGCTACTAGTAATGAAACTAGACTGATGTATGCATTGGAATGAACTGAGATCTCACAGAAATGACCAAGAGTGATAGAAATAAGTTCTATATCAATCATGCCACGCATGCATGTTGTTGGTGGCCACTGGAGACAAATGAAATTTTGGCTATGTCTTTCGCCCATTTATCCTTTTGAGGACTGAAGCAAGTCATGTTTCTCTTTTCTGGATTATGGACGTGTAGTTTCCCCATTCCTGGTTTGGTGCCCCCCTTTAAACTTTAACCTTCATCATTTCAGGACTTTGGAACTCCAAATATTTGGGGTTCGGGAGCTTCTGAGTGCAAAGTATGAACATTTCCCAGATGGTCAAACTCCCAAACTAACGTGGTGACCTGACGTCATATCTTTGACGTGTCATGAAAAGAGAGGGACATGTGTCACCTGGAAATAACGTTGATGACACAATAAAAGGGCCTGAGATGAGTGCCACATGTTATGATTGATGAGTTCCACATGTCTTCGACACTTTGACACTCTGGAGCTACAGAGAACTAGGTTTTCTCTGTATCTAAATCTGTTGGAGTGTTAATCTCACAAAGTCACTGATCTTTTCTTATATTAGACCTATTAACCTGAGATTAATACTTTAATCATTACAGGATTTCAAGAGTTCGGAACTTTGGGAGACCTATAGTTCTGCGTTTGAAAACCTCTTAGAGTAGTATGAACACAGAGTGAAATGGCAGCCTGACATCACTTCAGGACTTTAGGCTTCGGGAGCTTGGGATTTAGAAGCATGAAAATTTCCCGAAGTGACTTCCTGCCTGAGTCATTAACTCACATTTACTTTAATTAGACCATGATTACTTTAAACATCAATTTTAATCGTTTAGGGGCTCTGGAACTTCGACACTTTTCTCTTTGGAGATATGTTCTTGTCATTAAACCTCACACGATGTTGAAAACCCCGAATGCATGAAAAATGTCAATCTAAGTGCCTTGTTGGATATCCATCGTTGCAATTTTAACCTGCATGTTCCCACCATCTGAGCGTGAAATTGACTGCTTTTGAATGCTGTGTTTTTTTCTCATGGTTGTTCCCCGTGCATACAACATAATTGATCGACCTATTGTAAGCTCAATTAATGGAAAACAAGATGACAAGTAATCCCAACCAAATCACGATATGTGTTTATCCTTCAAGAAAAACATACAAGCTCTGCGCAAATAATTAGTCAATCAAGAAAAAAAGGAAAACCAAGTCATTGAACAAATGGGAAACTAACTTGACCAACCTTAAGAGGAAATATTTCTAAGAAGGTACAGAAAAGAGAGAGAGAGAGAGGTAGGGGTGAAAACTTAGTTCTTAACAAAGGCTAAAGCCCTCAAAGGAAAAATTTCCTTGTAAATGCATATTGTAATTTCATAGTAAATCTAGACTGTTCATTGTAAGGTCACAGATCCGACGATAGAAGTTATGTTAGGGTTTTTTCCCTATAAGGAAACTCTCTTTTTGTGAGGGAAATATATTGCGGCTATGGATCATTGCGAATATTATATTCTGAGTGAGGAGACTATGCGATAAAGAAGAGGAAGTTACAATGTGTTTGTTGTATGTTGTATCCCTTCGTTTGTTGGATAATAGTAAGGGAAGGACTTGGAAATTTCTCTGGTGGACGTAGCCCACACTGGGTGAACCACGTATATCTGTGTCTCTATTGTAATTTGTATCTTCTGTGTTTTATTTCCGCATTTGTTTTATTTTATTGCTCTGTGATTTTGTTTTTCTAACAAAATCCACTCAAGATCATACCCTTGTGGAAGCCCAATCATGCTTGTGCAGAAGAAAGACACATCCTATTGACTCTGCATTGATTACCGATCTCTAAACAAAATCATAGTGAGGAACCACCACCCAATTCCATGAATTGACGATCTCCTTGGTCAACTCAAGGGGGGAAAATACTTAAGTAAGATTGATATGAAGTTCAGCTACCACCAGGTTCCAATAGAGCATATCAATGTATGGAAGATTGCCTTCAATTACAAAGAAGGTCTTTTTGAATAATTGGTCATGCCCTTTGGCTTGAAAAATGCCCCAACAAATTTCATGAGGATGATGAATGATATCTTGCAGCCTTTCACCAATTCTTTTGTGGTATAGTATTTGGATGAAATCCTCATATTCAACAAGAATTGGGTGGAACACTTGCAACATATTCAACAGGTTGTGCACACTCTACGACAACACAAAATATATGAAAATTTGGAAAAATTCTCCTTCGGAATTAACAAGGTCGAGTACCTAGGATACATTATTGATGAGCATGGGGTGCATGTCGATCCATCCAAAATCTAGGTCATTCATGACTGGCTAGCCTCGACCACACTCATTGAGATTCATAACTTCTTAGGCCTTGCCAATTTCTATCGCAGGTTTGTGTTGGGATTCTCCCACATTGCATGGGCCTTTAGCCAAGTGATCGGGGGCGATTAAAATGAAACATTTGTGTGGGGACAATCGCAACAGAAAGCGTTCAATGATTTGAAGAAGTGCTTGTTCTCTGCCCCGGTGCTCTCATTACTTGACCTGCAATAGTCATTTCAAATTGTGATAGATGCTTCATAATATTTTGTGGGCACAGTTCTCACTCAACATAGACATCCTATGGCCTATCATAGTGAGACACTATTAGATACAATACGTAAGTACCCCACTTATGACAAAGAGATGTACTCCATTGTACAAACCTGTCGCTAGTGGAGGAATTACATTCTCGGGAAGGAGACAGTCATCCACATTGATCATAAGCCTCTGCAATTCATGCAGACACAAGGAAAGTTGCAGAATGACCAGCATCAGAAGTGTTCCACATACTTGCAACAATTCCATCTCAACATCAAGTATAAGACAAGGATCACCAACTGCGTTGTTGACTACCTCAGCCGACCTTCAGTTTCCACACTGAACATGGTGTTACACTCTTGGGGACATGAGACCTCCAAATGGCCCCAAATCTATGAGCAACATCCTGAATTCGCCACTACCTACCAGATGTTGGGCACAAACACAATTGTCACTGATTTTTATCTGCAGGACAAGTTATTGTGTTGTCTGGGCCATCTCTATGTTCCATTAAGCTCACTAAATTCAGGTGGTAAGACACCTTGGTGTAGAGAATACAGTGGAAGTGTTGAAACAACATTTCTACTAGACGAGACTACGACAGGATGTCAGCAAGTAGATCAGATCCTGCATGTCCTGCACCATTTCCAAGTCATCCATTAAGAAACAAGGTATGTACACCCCTCTTCCTACTCCTGACAGGCATTGGAAATCCATCTCAATGGACTACATGCTAGGCCTTCCTTAAACCAAGAAAGGAAATGACTATGTTTTTATGGTTGTTGATCGATTTTCCAAGATGGTGATTATGGTCACCTCCAAGAAGAGCATCATAGTAGAGGCCACTGCCAAGATATTCTTCGAATGAGCATGTGTATATTTTTGGATACTACAAACCATCGTATCTGACAAGGACAGTCGGTTCCTCAGTACATCATGGTCGAGCCTCTAGTCACAGCTAGACACCAAGCTCACCAAATCCATCGCCTTCCACCCCCAAATAGATGGCTACACTAAGATCATCAACAGGATGATCATGCATATTTTGTGCGCTTACAATTACAATCATCTGTGCACATGGGACGAGATTCTTTCCAATGTTTAGCACAGTTACAAGAAATCCATACATAGCTCAATCGACCACAACCCCTTTTAGGTGGGGTTTAGATTTCAACCATTGGGTCCCATGGATGTTTCACTACCCCTTTCATCCACATAGGAAGAATCATCTCATGCACAAACAGAAGTCGACAAATCCACTCACTTCATTGAACGAATCCAACACATCCACCAATAGATTAAAAATATTTTGTAGAAGTCCAATGAGAAGTACAAGCAATGCCATGATCAACATTAGGTTCCACACAAGTTTCATGTGGGAGATAAAGTTTGGTTGCACTTGCAAAAAGAATGCCTTACAGGACCCCATCGAAAGATTCTTCCACTCTACTATGGACCTTATACCATCAACAAGGTTGTGGGTGACAATGCTTTTGAGCTTAACATTCCCCCCTTCATAGATTGCACTGAATGTTTAATGTGGACCTATTTCGGCCATACTTTCCACCATTATTGGGCACGTCATAGGTAGAAAAACAATTGAAACCGACAAAGCTCAACCCTGACTGCATGGAACAAGAATCCACTAAATATATCGTGGATATGCATGTCAAGGTAAATCGCCAAAATAAATTTCATCTTTATTGTGTTTTCAAAGCAGGGTAGCTCTTACACCAAGGAAAGTGGTTCACCCGCGACCAAATTGAATAGAAATTTCCTCATCTAATGGGGGAACTCAACGAAATGGAGACCATTGCTTTCTAAGGGGTGTGGATTGATCTAGGTGGATATCGGTGTCCACCCACCTATTCCAACTGGATCACATACAGATTTCATCTTGGCAGTTTAAATTTTCATCTTGACAATTGTTTTCTATCTTTTTGGGTCCTAAACTTTTGGGGTCGTTTTGAGGCCCTAAACAATGTTTTTCGGGCTCGCCACAGTCACAATAAAAATTGAGTTAGAGTGTGATGACATAATTCTTATTCCTCAAATATACCTTTTCAACGGGATATCGTGCACCTAAAACAGAGATCGCATGAAAAAGTTATGACCCCGGGAAGTTGATGTACCAACTTGCCCCAACGATGCCCACATGACTTTTGGCGCTTCATCTCCTAGGGTTATGTTTTCTGGATGTGTAGGTTTTTTGCATTCATGTTTTATGTAAAAGGACTTTGGATCCTCATTGTACTCATCTTCTTGCGAATGAGCATAGTTGTCACATCTCTTCTCAGAGATAAGTTGGCACCATTCTAGCAATCTTGCTTCAATCTACATTTTAGAGTTTCAACATATTTCTTACTTAATAGAAGACAAGGTTTATTGTATCTCTGTTATTATTCACTATGTCTCTATGTTAATATTATAGATCTATGTTTCATTTTGTTCTGCTCATAAATATGGATCACCATTGTAGGTTATATTTGTGTTGTTTTCCTTTTAATATACCGAAGCACTCATTTCCATTCTCTTCACATGGTTTTTGCATGTGTCTACTGACAATACCATCTACATGTGAAATAATGACCATTTCCCACTGCAATCATCAAACTTCCTACTGGAATATGATAATCGAGACATACAACCCTTTTCTTCTTCATTAGTTAGGACATAAACCTAAAGAAAAAATTAAAATGGAAACCCAAAGGGATTTTATTATTTTCACATTATTCATACTGAATTTCCTGAGTATCTTCACCACATACTTTTGTTGTCATAACTAAGCTTACCATCCTTCTTGTCCTTGTCCATTTCCATGCCCAAGATTTGTTTTTTTTTCTCCTAGATCCTTCATATCAAACATCCTAACCAACTGATCCAACCTATTGATATCATACATGCTTGTGCTTGCAACAAGCATAACATTTAAAACCAAAATAATAAATATACCACAAACACAATGGTTATAATCACTTGTAAAATTTGTCTCCCATGAAGGAATCAAATATCTTGCACTACTTTCCTGACATGATTAAGGAAATACAATGATTCCTGAGTTTCGAAACAAATCTTATGTTGTGATTTTGAACTAACCTTTCTGGTTGTTCCATATACATCCATTTTCCCAAAAAACCCCATGTAAAATAGTTTTAACATCTAGTTGTACTAAATCAAGATCAAGTAACAAAACTAGTGCTAAAAAAACATGAATAGAAATAAGATTTTAACAATTGGTGAGAAACTTTCATGGAAATCAATACCTTCCAAATACCATTCTACTACCAATCATGCTTTGAACCTTTCACCTTTTTACTATGTTTGATTTTATAAAAGGAGATTCATAAAACACTCCATCTTTGTGCATGATGATTTTGTGGGTAGTAGGATCCCACATTATGAATCCATTAACATCATCACCATATCAAAGATCTATATGTTTGATCTGGGTCTTACTTAGAGTGCTGATAAAAAAACATAAGAATCACAACCAAATAATTTCATATTTGAGTAATCACTAGATGACATGTTCATACATCTTATGGAATATTCTAGTCTTTTGCAACCGATGGTGAACGAGTTACCAGATAGCACAACCACTTATTCCCACAACTATTGTTGCAACTTGGAATTATTGAACATGCCCTCTTGATCCCATATTCCTTGGAATAATTTCCAAGTTTCATGGATATGAACCTAACTTCATCATATATTCTCAAACACTGATTGATCTGCCAATGTTCATTTCACTACAAATATATAAACACATAATTATTTCTACAAGCCCACTTTTCTAACCTGGACACACTACTCCACCTCGAACTTTTCATTTGAAAAAATTTGACTAAATCTGGGCAAGCCAACCCAAGTGAACTTTTTTTGCTCACCTCTAGGGACTTAACACTAGAGTCTCAATGATCCACCTTAACATGAACATTCCCTTAACCAAATACAGCCAAGCCGACCAAATAATCCTTCACCTCTTACCTCTAGGCCCATTTACAATGGATTTCACCAAACCTTTTATAGGCTTCATTGCATGCAATCCATGGACACAATACCAAAGGCTACCCAAAAAACCATGTTCTTTGACCTGAAAAACAATATTTAACTCATTAACTCTTTCATCGATTCAATGTTAACCCAACATACATGCCTCCCCCAACATATTGAATTTGTTATCACATATAGTTGTCAAGGGAAACAGGTTTTCCAAGTTTCACGGCCTACACAAGTAGCATCAAAGTGCAACATTCAGAGTAGTCCATTTCGGGCTCAAAATTCAAACTAACAGGCGAGATCAACTTCAACGACGGAAATTCGTGAGAATATCAAATTAGCATCTCGTGGGCACTCAGAATCCAAAAGTTGCTCAAATTTTAGCACTAGAGCAAAGGCCCAAAATCAAATTCTACAAATGATGACCCTGAGTCCTGAAACGCGAAGTCATGATTCGTAAAGAAGAGATCTGGACCGTCGGATCACGGAAGGTCATGGACCATTGGTATGATGCTAGCAAAGTTGGAGAATCGAGAATCAGATGAAAGGAGGTAACATAACGTCTGACTTTGCAAAATGTGAAGTCCCGAAACACCGTTGGATATGAGCCCCAGGTCATGGACCGAGGTCACACGCAGGATGGAGTGATGGAGAGGAGCTGCGCTAAAGGACGAAAGCATTTGTATTGGCCACATAAGATGATCTACATGGCCTAGAGGTGTCGATATTGACTCTAAAAAGTCGTGGGCACCACCTGGAACATTCATGGGTGTCAGGCCTCATCCCGATCTCGTTGAAGGTAGTTAATGGAAATGGGAGTGGTGGTTGAAACTTTAACTCACTCCATAAATGGAAAGCAAGTTAAGAGTGACCGTGAAGGAAGACTGTCAACCTGAAGCTTCCTTATGGACATATTTTCCTGTAAAAAACATAACTGCGTCTGGTTCGCATATGACATGAGGAGGCTCAAATAATCCAACAGAACAGGCGCTGACTAAAAATGTTAATGCACTAGTCCGATCAAACTCCTGGTGGTTGCAACATTTCTATGTATATATAGGTAGTTTTAGTATTTTGTTAAGGTCGGTGGTTCAACAGTGCTCCCGTATTGTAAACTTTTGATGAAGCTTCTGGTTCTTTGGTTATGTATTTTGATCTGAGACTTCTTGTTTAATGAAAGTCATCTTCTTTTTCATACTATTTGCCTCTAATACTGAAGTGTCCATGATTGAAGGATTCACATGGATTGTTTTGACTTTATTGTAATGTACGTTTCATTGCAATGTTGTTATTTACGTTCTTCAGTTTCTTGAAGTTTTGAATCCAAGAGGATCTTGTATTTGAATCTTTTCCTCTTTATGCTGTTGGAAGACCTGATGTCTACGAAAGACCTCTACACTATCCTCACCAAAGTCTTCCCTCTATTCACCCTTACTCAAAATTAATGACTGAAGCTAATCAAGACCTCACCTACAGGTTTATACCAGTCCAGTTTTCTGAGTTAAAACGATATCATCTTGAGTATGCGCCCATTTGACCTCTTTAAAACCAACCTGTGACATATAAAACTCTAATGGGTATTGGTCTTACCTTCTCTACAATCAGAGGGTGACTTCTAGTGCTAACATTTCTAGCATCGTTGTCGGGGAATGAATTGAAGACTTTTCCCTAGGATAGAATGACAATGATCTTTTTATTTTGAAGGTGCATTAGACACCAAAACCATTGAATATTGCAACTTGCACCT
>ML812314.1:20708-32587 GCA_009831015.1 Picea engelmannii
AAGAATATTATCAGTATGTTTCAGATTCTGAGAATGAAGACATTGAGTATGAATCAGATCCGGAACAACAACAAGGAAGTAGTGAAGATAACGAAGGGTAGAGATTTTCCTTGGTTCATATTTATGATGATTATGAATCGGATCCTTGGGAGAGCCATGAGGAAGAAATGGAAGAGATAAATGTGCAGTCTACCTCTTGTCCCAAGCCTGTAAATGAGCAAATCCCTACCTTACATTTTGTTGACATAGGGAGCAACAAGCCTACATATAACAGCTATGAATCAGATTCTGATATGGATATGAAAGATTTCCAAGGCCACACTATAGAGCCTTTTCCTTTATTCATTGAGGAAAGGCATTGGGTGGAAATCAACCATCTTGCACCTACAGAAGACATAGAGCAACATGAAAAGGAGGAGCTAAATGTGCAGTTTATCTCTTGTTCAAATCCTGTGAACGAGCAAATATCACCTAGTATTGGTCGGCTTGCATCAATTCTCCACCCACTTGTACACTCTAAGAGCAGAAAATAGTGGGTGAGAAACAATGAAGAGTAGGAGGTAATTTCTTTCCAGTTGAGCTCCCCTTATTATAAATTTTGTGTTCATGTGGGGTCGTATATGGAGACTATCGAACTATTCATCTTTTCATCATTTGGGGGTATGGAAAGAATTCCAAGCCATGTTCTCATTATATTTTCATACCTCCCTATATTTTTGAGGCTCAGTTGTAGTAACGATAAGAAATTTATCACCGGACAGTCTGGGTGGCTATGGTGGAAGTTTTCTTTCACCTAGTACTTTGTAAAGATCAGTTAGTATAGGATTGTACATAAATAAGCTCCTTCTGGAACCCATGTATTTTCTTTTGTTTAGAGTTATTATCGGCCTGTAATCCTCAGCAGGATGTTTTGAGCTCGACTCCATAGTCTAACAGCTAAGGCACTAGAACTGCTTGTTCTTGGCAGCTCATAGGGAGCATGCCATCCCCTATGGAGCCAAAGGTTATCACATATAGTTTTCAAGGGAAGAAAGTTGTCCAAGTTTTATGGCATGCAAAAGAAGCGTCAAAGAACAGCATTCAAAGCAATCCATTTCGGGCTCAAAATTCAAACTAACAAGCGAGAGCAACTTCAACAGCGAAAATTCCTAAGAAGATCAGATTAGAGGCTCGTGGGCACTTAGAATCCCAAAGTTTCTCGAAGTTTAGCGCTAGATCAAAGGCCCGAAATCAAATTCGAGCAAATATTACCCCGAGTCCCAAAACACAAAGTCCTGATTCGTGAAGAAGATATCTGGACCATTGGATCATAGAAGGTCGTGGACCATTGATCTGACACTGGCAAAGTTGGAGTATCGGGAATCAGACAAAAGGAGGTAAGCTATTTTCCGACTTTGCGAAATGCGAAGTCCTGAAATGCCTTTGGATATGAGCCCCAGGTCATGGTCCGAGGTCACATGCAGGATGGAGTGATGGAGAGGAGTTGCGCCAAAGGTCGAAGGCATCTGTATTGGTCACAAAAGAAGATCTGTGTGGCCTCGAGGCTCCGAAATTGACTCGAAGAGGTCATGGGATCCTAATGGAACATTCATGGGTGTTAGGCCTCGTCCCGATATTGATTAAGGAAGTGAATGGAAATGGGAGTGTTGTTTTAAACTTCAACTCACTCCATAAATGAAAAGCAGGCTGAGAGTGGACGTGAAGGAATACTGTCAATCTAAAGATTCATTATGGATAGATTTTCCTGTAAAGCACATAACTGCGCCTGGTTCGCATCTACCATGAGGAGGCCTACACAATCCAACGGAACAAGCACCGACTGAAAATGTTAATGCAATGGTTTGACCACACTCCTGGTGGTTGTAGCATTTCTAAGTATATATACGCAGTTTTAGTATTTTGTTAAGTTCGATGGTTGATAAGTGCTCCCATATTGTAAACTTTTGATGAAGCTTTTGGTTATTTGGTTATGTATTTTGATCTAAGACTTCTTGTTTAATGAAAGTCAGCTTCTTTTTCATCCTATTTTCCTCTAATACTGAAGTGTCCATGATTGAAGGATTTACGTCATTTGTTTTGACTGTAGTGTAATGTACATTTGATTATAGTGTTGTTATTTACGTTCTTCAGTTTCTTGAAGTTTTGAATCCAAGAGGATCTTGTATTTGAATCTTTTCCTCCTTAGGCTGTTGGAAGACCTTATATCTACGACAGACCTCTACACTCTCCTCACCAAAGTATTCTCTCTATTCACCCTTACTCAAACTTACTAACTAAAGTTAATCAAGATCACCTGGAGGTGCATACTAGTCCGGTTTCATGAGTTAAAATGATAACATCTTGAGTCTGTGCTCATTTGACCTCTTTAAAACCAACCTGTGACATATAAAAATCTGATGGGTACTGGGCTTACCTTCTCTACAATCAGAGGGTGACTTCTAGTGCTAATAGAATCTACCTAAATCTATGTCTAGACTTTTTCATAGGTGACCCAATAAACCATGGGTACTCACGCCTATAAAGGTCTCACAGACATATGCCCATTTACAAGAAATCAATTGTTTTTACAACTCCAAAGTAAATACAGTTTTTTTCTTCATGGTGAATGAACCATGAGCTCTCCACAAACTCTATACTACAGACAAATAAAAATTTATCAACCATACATGTAGCTAAATTTGTTTCTTTTGTGCAGTCCCCTTTGGATGCTTGTTGTATTTTCCAACAATCCTTCTTAAGATGACCATATTTTCCAGAGAGCCAACATGTTCCCTTACCCTTATTGTCTTTTGACTTATGAATGTACCTTTCTTATCTTTCCCTCCTTCCATAGATTGACCTCATACTACCATTGCTTTTGTTGTTGATGTTTCTTTATTGAATATTCTCCTCATCTCCTCAAACAACATAGTTCCCACAACAATATTATAATCAATGGTATATGTTGTGATAAACCCCATAGATATGACTAGATGATCCCAAGACTCAAGAAATGAACACAATAGTGTAACTTCCTTGTCCTCATCTTTGTACTTTACTTGCATACTAGATTATTGACAAATCAGTGTATTGAAAACATTGAAAGGATCAACAATATCTGTACCTTCTTTCATCTGTAAGTTGTACAAATTCCTCTTCAAGAAGATTATGTTCACCAAGGAATTTTTCATATACAGAATCTCAATTTTGTTCCATAAAATTGTTGTTGTCTCCTCTCTAGTGATGTTAAACAACACTTCATTTTCCAGACACAAAAGAATGTCACTAAGGGCTCTGGCATCTAGATCTTCCCAATCCTCATATGTCATGCTTGTTGATTTCTTTGTCTTTCCCACCAACTCATTTTGCAATCCTTGTTGCACAAGTAGATCCCACATCTTGAGCTTACATAGCTCAAAGTTATTCTTTCCATTGATTTTTTCCACCTCAAACTTAGAACTATGCACTTTCTCCATTAGCAAAAAAAAACATCCAAAACCATTGCTTACAAAAACAAGCCTTCTTAATATGGAGGAATAATGATATTTCAAGGTTGAACCCCAAAATATTTAAGTAAAAGGTTTAAAACAAAATAAATATTTACTTAAAACCTTTTACCACAAACAAAAGACATCGACCTTAAATTCTATATTTACTTAAAAGCATCCACACATTTAATTTAAAAACATCCTTCAACCATTAATTTACCAAGGCAATCTTCTCCATGTTCATAATAAAACAAAGATTGTCCATGATAAAATATACCTGTATTTTGTGGATTAAACAAACTTTGACAAGGATATCCATGGGTGTCGCACCCTAGACAAAGGTATCATGTGACACTCTTCCAAAATTGTTGCGCATTTTACATGGAATGTTTGTGACATATTGCAAAAAAAAATAGTTTTCCAAGTGTGTCTGCGACTATCGCACTGTCTAACAGGGACAACTTGGGACAGTGCAATAAATTTTTCCCACTTCATATCTTGAACTCATGTAGGTCCCCTAGGCTTGTCTTACTAGGCTCTGATATGCAACAAATGGATTCTCTTCTCCTTCTCTCTCAGATACTTCAAATCTATTCTATGATACCACTTGTTAGGTAGTGGAAGCATAAATGTAACAAGATTTTATTTCCAAAGAAAATAAAACTAAGAAAAAACCAGACACAACATTTACGTTGAAACCCAATATGGGGAAAACCACAGGGAAATGATAATCGATATTCTTATTATTCAAGGGAGAATTACAGTAGCCAATCATAGGCGTACAACCATCCTCTCCTCTCTTCCCACACACTATTAATTACCAAAGACTGAATATAGAAATATCACAATAAATCTATAAAGAAATATATAAGAACCACACTTTTACTGTTATCGGAACCTTATGGTAGGGAAACAACATACAATGGATTCTATTATGGAAGGAATCCTCTCTTGTTCACTTTCCTCTTCGAGGGGGCATCCTCCTATTGAGCTACTGCTCCAAATACAATACTTTTATTCACATCACATTACATTGCTTTAACCCATTTATATAGTGCCACCAACCACCAAAGAACATTCTATAAGAGGAATCTTCTAGAAGAAGAAACAAGATATCAGATATTGGCAAATTCGACCCCATATGCTACCGAAATCAGAAAAATTGTGTGGTCATCCGTGGAAAAACCTTGAAAATAACAGATTTAAAAATGTTGATAACTTTACTTCCCATACTCTGTTTCATACAATTGTTTTTTTTCAAATTGGGTATTTTTCTAAGAGGAGCTAAGATCTAAAACCCGTTTCTGCAAATTTTACACATAAATATACAAAAATCTTCCAAAATGTCACAACCCTCTTTTTCTTCTTCGAAAAATATGCAAAAATAATAAATAAATAAACAATTTCCCAAAATTCCTACCAAGGGAAGTGCTCTGATACCACTTGTTAAATACCAAAGATTGAATATGGAAATATCATAATAGATCCATAGAGAAATATATAAGAACCACTCTTTTACTATTATCAAACCCTTATGGTAGGGAAACACCATACAATGGATCTTATTATGGAAGGGATCCTCTCATGTTCACTTGCCTCTTCGAGGGGGAATCCTCCTATTAAGCTACTTCTCCAAATACAATACTTCTCTTCACATCCCATTGCATTGATTGAACTCCTTTATATAGTGCTACAAACCACCTAAGAACATTTTAGAGGAAGAATATTCTAGAAGCATAACCTTCTAAGAAGTCCCCATACATTTATTATATCTATACTAAGATATCTTACTGGTGGACCTTATTTAACCAATTGTTAAGTACCAAATACCTAAATAAAAAAATATCACAATATATCCACAGAGCAGTATAGAATAACCACACTTTATTATAAGAAAACCCTTGAGGCAGGGAAACACCATACAATGGATCCTATTATCGATGGGATCCTCTCATGCTCACTTTCCTCTTCAAGGGGGGCTTCCTCCTATTGAGATATCACTCCAAGTACAATAATTCTTATTCACATCCCATTACATTTCTTGAACCCCTTTATATAGATCTACCAACCACCTAAGAACATTCTCAAGGAGTAATCTTCTATCGGCATAACCTTATATGAATTCCTCATACAAATTTATTATATCTATACTAAGATATCTAACTAGCATAGTGGGATTTATTTAATAATATAGTGGACCTAGTCCACCTTACATTGAATGGCCTCCACTACCTCTCTAGCTATATAACACACATTTTTCTACACTACATTGGTACTCTTCACTTCTATAGGTATGCTCATATATATAGCATCTATCAAACAATTAAACGAACTGATTACAATCTGATCCACCAATTCCACAACCTATTCATTGAAGAGTGCATGAATCCACATTCTATTTTTAGTTAATGTTGTGTTCATGCATTCACATGGGAAATTAGTTGGCATTTTTCAATACTTTATCATCCTGGTCCACCGGTGATAGTTTGTAAGATAAATAATGAAATGCAACTGAGCTACGATGCATGCGTCCAAACTAAACTAAAAGTAACCAGGAAGTAAACACAAAAACAAACATGCTCTTATCAATGGCCTGTGAAATAGTTCACACAAAGAAGAGACAAGAATATGAGTAAATAATTGCAAACCCATAATAGTATACCATTTAAACAATCATTTACAATACATTCTTACACAACCCAAGTTCTTAGCAAAATGTTCCAGAGAGAGAGAGAGTGGGGTAGAGAGAGAGAGAATGGGGAAGAGGGAGACAAGGAGAGAGGGAAAGATGGGATAAAGAGAGAGGGGGGTGGGGAGACATCGAGTAAGAGAGAGGGAAAGAATGATTGGAGAGAGAGAGAGAGAGAGAGATTTTGTGTTAACAAGAAAACACGTGCATTCCTATTGCTAATAATGTGTGTGCTTTAGGAATGTGTGCATGTTCCTAAAGTGTGCGTGCATGTTCTTTTCATTTCAATTTTATTTTAGGAAGGCACATGAATTCATGAGAACATGTTTCAGGAACGTGTTCTCATTCTTAAATAATTCGAGTTGACAAGTGTTTGTGCAAGTTTTGTGATTTTTGTGAGTATCGAGACTATAAGATTAAGAAATTGTGTACGTTTCTATGATCACACATGTGTGCATTCGTTGACACTCCATTGCCACTTTTTTTTTCTTTTAACTTCGTTCGAGTGCTTGGAAATTTGAATTGAAAGATTCATCTCATGAAACATATTAATTTCAATTCATATATTATTTTTTTACACTCACTATTAGTTATTTTAATTAATTAATTTTTTGAAGTTTCCATATATGTCATGTCATCATTACACATGTGATACATTGGACCATGTCCTTTTTTAAATTAAAATTAGAGAAACATTAGATAAGGAACACATCTTCCCACCAAACACCTTTCAATATTAAAAAAAAAACTCAAAATTTTGGGGTTCATGAATGGCATAGTGTGGGGTGGTTTATGATCCGAAATCGGTGCTTAGAAATTTCCACACTATGACTTCAATTTTATCAAGACCTTTTCTGACAATGCATATGAATATATATAAGCGAAAAAAACTTATATAAAGAAGAGAATAATAGATAACTCAAAGAAGCAAACCATCATTGAATTGAACACCAAAAGTTGATAACGGAGTTCAGAAACATTTGCCTATGTCTCCGGGCCTTTGTCTTCAGTGAGGGAGGCTTCTCTATTCAAAATTCAAATCTTAAAATATGCATCAAAATTACATCATATAGGTCTATGACTGAATCAACTTTATTCTTCCCTGTCTCAGGAACCTGATGCAATAGACGACAATTGAAAAGGTGGAGTAGAACTCCTGGAAACTACCTCCAAAGCTCAGTTACTTTTCACTGCTCAAGACAACTTAACCTTTGCAAGTTCTTTCTAAACTTGCTTCAAGCTACTTGTTGCTTCTTGCTTGTTATCACTGAAATTTCATCTGCAAATGGTTACAAGAATCCAACATCTCCAAACAACTATTAGTTCATTCATAGCCCCAAAAATGAATTTCCAAAAGGTACAAAGTATACAACTAGTTAAAAAATTAACATGTGCAGAAGAACTACAGGAAGTGCGCACATGCGCAGGTCAGAAACATCAGAAAATTGCACATGCGCCCGAGGCACGACTATGTATGATAAAAGTCACGTACCCCTAAAAACGACGCATTTATGGTTCTTTTCGGCCTCTCACCCACTTTTGTTTCATCTCCCAAGTCGATTTGACCCTCAAATCTGAGCTGAATCCGAGTGGAGGACAGGTCAAAGACCTAAGGGTTCCCTAAAGGGCCCCTTGTTTAGACTAAAGACCGATTGGATAGTGCCTCAAATATTTGCTATTAAAAGAGGCCATGGGTGCACTATGAATTCAAGAATCTCATTGTATTGTTATACTACCTCTATTCTCCTACAAGGAACCTCTTTCCTTCTTGGATCATACTAGCATCATTTCATTAAGCTATTCACCTCACCTCTTGAGGGAATAGGCTTGGATTTCTTCACCATTTCCCTAGTTTTCCATTTGTAAGAAGAGATCTCACATAGGGGACTCAAGAGACCTCCCTTAGAGGAAGAGGGGATCCATAAGTCCCCATTTTTCCTTGGTGTTTTCCCACTAATACAATCTATCCATTGGTGGCATGAATATTGGTCAATTGTTTGATTAATTTTGGTTATAATTTCCTTATGCATTATAGTTTTGTTTCTTTAGTTATTATTAGCTTATTTGTTTTTTTATTTCATGTGATTGAGTCATGTGACTCATACACTAACTATGTTCTGTTCAACTGACCCAACTAGACTTGTAAGTGTCCATCTTTTGCTCATTTAAGTAGCGAAAAAGATACAACAGATTGGCAACCATACTTGTGAAAGCTATCAATTTCCTCTCTATTTGGGTTGTTTGAGAACTTCTTTTTAATCTATTTACCTTGCAGGGATCATAACCGGCCCAGTCCTACCTGTAAAGAGCTGAATTCGGCACTGGATGAGGAGAATTTCATTTAAAATTTTCTTCCCGGATGCGTATCAGAACATGTGCGGGTTTTCTATCCCACAGGCACGTCTTCCAAGCACGTGTGCCAATAGCATTGTGTTCCCAAGCACATTCTGCACACGGTGCGCCAACAATTCCTTTTTTCTATGCGCATTGGCACCACATGCGCCTCTGTCTAAACTGGGGCCCGTGCATATATCCAGAGATCCAACATTGTAAGAGTTTTTTGTGATATTTTGAAGCCCCCTAGCCTTCTAAGTATTGATTCTATGAAACTTGTAAATGAAACACACTTAGATTCCCTCTCCACATGAAGGGTTATTCAAAACATAGGCACTTAGGGGGTTAAAAAGAACCATATTTCTCCTCTTTTGTTTTCATTTTTCCACATGGATGGCTTGTTTTGATTGTAAAAGTTAAGTTGAAATCATCCACTATCACATATATAAAAACTTTCATTGGGACTAGAAATCAAACTTCAATCATTGAGTATGCTCTTCTCTTGCACCATAGAGCGAACTTGAGAATTAGAAAAATGATTGAGCGAATATTTCGTCTCCCTTAAAAACAAAATCTTTAGGAAAGGACAAATCCCCCCTAGGGCCCCTCTTAGTTTATTTTCAAAAACATCTTAAATTTGTAAGGGCCCATACATGCCCACATGTTGCAAAGATAGGATAGTTTTGAAGCTACTTTCTTAGTTTACATCACTAGGGGAGTTTAAAGATTATTGTAATGGGTCCATACATGCCCACATGCTTGCAATCTAGGATATTTTTTGAATATTTCTTAGATTAAATCACATTAGGGATTTTAAAGGATTAGTAAGGACCCATATGTCCACATGCTAGTTCTTTATGGACTTTAAAATTCCCCAAGTTTGTACCAATGGCATCTAGTAAGGTTGTACCGCACAAAGTCCACATGCTGCAAGGTGACACCTAACTTATTAAAAATTTGGCACATTTTATCACTTGCTCACACACAAAGTCACTACTCACTCACATAATTTAATCTTGAGCTGTGGAGGTTGAAGTAGGTTTCCTCCAAAGGGATTCTGAAACGTCCCACTATTTCTTGAAGGAAGTATCCACTATGACTTAATTCAAACAAGATTGGTTCACACCCCCAATCTCTCAAACAACCACATGTAAAATTTTTCTAAAACCTCACTAAGTTTTCCTCCATAGGAGGTGCCAAAAGGAATTTTTTAGTCTAGGTAGGATCTCAAGGATAGGCATCCAAATAAATCCCCATTATATGGTCCTCACATCTTCAAACATTAGAAGTTGACAAATAGGGAACTTTAAAATACTCCAAGTCAAGTGTTCCTACACCATAAGGTGGGGAGATACCCATGAAGGGTCGAAGGCCGAGGTCTGGTTGTTTTGTGCATCCCCCCTTGAGGCACCCAGGTCTTGGAAGGGATCCATCCCGTGACTAATTTCTGAGGCCAAAAATCTAAATGCCTCACTTTGATCGAGGTACCTAGTGGCCAATTTTTAGGACATCTACCCAGGTGGAAATTGTGGGCTGCAATTGTTTCTTGATAGGATTTTGTGTGCCTATTGGGAAATATCGCTAGCACTTTTGGGATATGCACCCTCTACCTCTCATTATAATTGATTATTTAATCCTTCACTTGTTTCTCTTCTTGTGGCTTTAGACCCCACTGTTGAGTGTTATTGGAAGGTCTAGTGCTATTTGAGAGGAAGGACGTTATGTCCTTTTAAGACACGAGCATTTTTTTTATTTGTTCTCCCACGCGAACAAAATCCACTTACCCACATGTATGCTTCTTGTCAGTTGATTTATGTATGATACTCTTGTGATTAAATGTGAGATATATTGTGAAGGTCCAAAATTCTACAAAGAATCTTATTCATTTATTTCTCTCATCACCATTCGTACACATTCACTTTTCTAGTCGAACATCATAGGGGACCCACATAATCCCCATCATTCTAGATGCTTAAATAATCTCCCTCCTCTTCTAGGAGGAGTTCCCAGTCTTTCCAACTCATTGGCTTAACCCTATCACAGCCCTGTGAGTGCTACTATATCGGGATCATCTTTGCTTAGTTCCACTTTACTTGGGTCCACTTCCCAAGGTCAACCATCCACTAGCTCTCCTTTACAAGGAAGCAGGGGAAAAATTATTCTCAAGGTGGAAATAAAACCCCATCCAACCCCCCTCAAGGGTTAGGTACACAACATTCTCATACCATGGTTGTAAATAATCCTCCACCGCCACTTCACATGCCATATTTTGCCTCCCTCAACATATTGTATCTGAGTAAGCTCACAAATGATCCTATATTGCATGACCCCACATGGCCTACAATGCCTACCAAAATACATTCATACATTCCCAAGTTTGAAGGAAAGGCGGGAGAAGATCTTGCCAACCATATCATGACCTTCCACTTATGGTTCTCTTCAAACAACATCATGGACGACTTCATCGGATTAAGGTTATTTTAGCGCACACTCACAGGTCCATCGACCAAATGGTACATGGACAAAAAATCAGGGTCCCATGTGACTTTTGAATCCTTGCCCAAAGAATTTTTGACCTTCTTTCAACTACCAATTTGCCATGACAAAGGTCTCAAGCTGATCTCCAAGTTTAAACAAATATCATCCACACATATCGTTGACCACATTCATAAATGGCATCGGCGACGTGGTTTAGGAAAAGAAGAAACCACCAAGCAACAATGCCTTAATTGGTTTCTCAGATCACTCGTCCCCCTCCTTGCCAAAGATGTGGCCTCCACCTTCCCCCAATCTGAGGAGGAAGACATCATCAAGGCTCAATAGTATGACCTCATTTATGCATGTTGTAGGAAAATCTGCCTGCGGACAAGTAGATCGACCTCTAGGGCTTGACCTTAACCCTAGACAGAAAAGTGCTTAACGTGGACACTGAATTTCTCTCAAATCTATCTAAGCCTAATGCATGAGAAGGAAGGATGTTAGAAGTACCTTTTAACCGACGTTTGTCCCTGCACGCTCCGAGTTGCACTCCAATCCTTTGCTCCTCGCTGAGGTCTGTGGACAAAACAAGATACGACCACTTCCTACTCTATTGACATTAGCTTGAAAACGGATCTATCACTAAATGATAAGTTTATGCAACATTAAACACAAACTAGAAAGAAACAGACCAAGCATGTCATATTAATGAGAATAACGACAGCAATACTTACAATCGTAGATGCGAATGCGAAAGCTTCGTCAAGCCCTCTTCGTCTAACCCTTGCCTGAAAGATTCACAACCTGGATGACAACAGCTTCAATGATGGATCTCCTTTGGCTGACTGTAAGTTTCCCCCAAGATCATAAGTTTCACATATCCAATTCTTCCTCCTTCTGTCCTCACTTAT
>ML812314.1:47615-60922 GCA_009831015.1 Picea engelmannii
CCAGCGGCATCCAAAACCCTAACCCAATGACCTGGATTAGTCCAAAACCCTAATTCCTTAACCGGAAATAGAAAACCATCGGCAAAAACCATGTGCCGAAAACCACCTAATATCATGTGGTCCCGGAAATATGTCATCCCAGAGATATGTCGGCCCGGCGATAATATGTCGGCTCGAAACTGGTGAAAATATGTCGGCCCAAAAAAAAAATTTCGGGGGCGCTGCCCCCGAACCCCCGCGTGGGGGGCTCCACCCCCCTCATGCAAAGAATATAACACATACCCAACAGAAGCTCACCAGAAAGAAGGTTACAGAGTTAAGTAAGAAGAGAGCTAAGATCGAAAAGTTATAGAAGGTTCCAGAGGGAACTTCGCAGAGAGGAAATTTGCAAAATTGGAGCTTCACCGGGATAAGAGAACAATGCCACATGGCACTTCACCAGGGTGAAACAATATAGCCATGGGGGAAAATATAACCATTCGGCCGACCCTCTGAACGGGTAGAAATGAATTTATGGATCACCACTAGACCGTTGGACCACGCTATAATAGATAGAACAAAGATAATGAAGGTTTCTCACCCATTGCAAGAGATCCATTGCCAAGTTATCTATTTATCCCATCATGCCATGCAACGAGAACACTTTTTCTAACCATGAATTTGATCCCATAGAATAGTTGATTTTTCATAGTGATCTTCACGAGATTTCCTTCCATCCCATTGCCTTGAGAGATTACTCCTCAAACCCGAGATTTCCAACCCCACGCATGTAAGTCGGACGAGTTCAACACTACAGAGAAAGTTGTCGAAGAAGTTCTCATCGACCTCATGACTACATGAGTAATGTCGATGTCTATAGGTATACAATCATCATTGATGAGAGGACTGCAAGCCTCTTAGTTGACTGCTCGCGAAGCTAGATCATCCTGAGCATCAGTGGAAAAGAGAACCAAGCATAAAGACTACCTAGCAAATGTGAAGCTGATTCCAACCATATTTCCTGATTACATCCCACCTCTGGCTGGCATGGTGAATCATGATTTCGAGTACACTATGGTCATTGCGTACCTCCCAAAGGGGATACACACAGTTTGAGTAGAGCATGATAAGATCACGGCATTGAATTTCAACGACTTCAACCTCGGATATTGCAAGATCTATGGTATGCTTTCCCCATACAAGTACCTAACCAAAATGAAGGGGAAGAATTCAAAGATAATTCCCCAGCCATGGACGATGAACCACACACAGTCCACCCTGTTGAATGTCATGAAGATCCCACACTTTGGAACACACCAGGAATTCAACGCATGTGTCAAGCGACTACTGTCACGTTAGTATGGCGGCTACTTATGGCTAGATTGTTGTATTATAGTTGACCCAATGTTGATACACATGATCATAGGACTGAGTATGCAAGGACCTGACCCGTAGGGATTTTATCAAGGAAAATCCACAGATCACGCACTTGCACAGAATATCAAGGATACATATGGCGATGTTGAGAAGGGAACAAGAGGCTACAAGGTATCTTCCATCCAGAGTGGTCCAGTGCGCCTAGCATGTCGAATAATAGCTGAAAAGTTAGTAAGGAAGAACCAACCTATGCAGGTCACCAGCTTTGTCGTTGACCTTGCAAGGAAGTGAGTAGAATACCTACAGATGAATTGGGCGAAGTACCTAGTTAACCAGTTGGAACTAGACTGTCAAGAACCATAGGATCAGGGTTATTAATTTCCTTTCAGCTGGATCCTGATCCTCATTGCATTTGTTTCCTGGGAGATGTTGGAAGGTGTGACCTTCCGAGACATAGATCCATTTGAACCGCTTGTTGCGAAGTTCGCTACCCTTTGGTATTCAAGTGATATGAACAAACAGTGGCAGTCGAATGATGTGTTTCATACATATTAGCTCCAACTAAAGAAATCCATCGAAGCTGAGCCTCACATGACTCCAAAAACCTTACAAAGGTTCCGACCCTTGATGAAGTTTAGCGCAGATCGACACTTCATCTACATTACAACGCGAGCAGATGAGCATAAAGAGAAACACAATTCATATTATAAACTTATAGAAGAAGACCTTGAGAATATAACTAAGGAATGGTCTGCTGACCTCCTTATCCCCACCAACCCTGCAGATATATCTTATTTTGATAGCCCATAGGACACTCATAAAGAACATAATACACCCAAGAATACTGAGGAGGTCCAAAATTTAAGCAACACCTCAGGAAAGACTGCTTCAGTGTAACCTGACCGAGGGGGTGATGATGAAGTAGAAGCTGAAAAAAATCCAGGCGAATTCACACCACCCAGAGATGAAGTCGACCCCTTGAAGAAGAGGAAGGTTTCCCTCCCAAAACCTTCTTCCCGGAAGAAATCGAAATCCACCATGACAAAGATGCAAACTTTCCTCACCTCTGATGATTTTCACTTCATCATCGCAGCCCTGAACGATGCTTCACTAGAAATAATAGAGAAAAAAGAAGCCAAGCAGAAAGAAATATATGAACGAATTGGAGTCGAACTCTGAGGGGTACAACAGGCCCTTTAGTCTATCCGCGTAGTCTCCACTATGCCCCTTCCATCGGTAGAACCAGAGTTGAGAGATGAGCCAACCCAAATCCATAGACTAGCTGATAAAGTCAAAGCTTTCCTTCAACGAGCACAAGAAGAAATAGGACAAGCCACCTAGGCCTTGAAGCAAGTTGAAGGTGTACTTGTAGAACAACGCAACACTGCAGAATAGTAAAAGATTGGTCTCCAAGAGAATTTCAAGGAAGAAAAAGAACAAATGCAGCAAGGAAAAGAACAGTTGGTCGCGAAGCAACTCGAAGTGAAAGAAGCGTTCAACAGAGAACTTCTCTCTATGATCGTCTTAGAAATAAAGGCAGAGGACCGAGTCACGCAGTAAGTAGAGAATCTCGCAAAATCCATCCAACAACTACAAAAATGCATAGCAGACTTAGAGCTCCGCATAGTGCCCAAGACTTCGCAGGATGTAAGGGATCAAAGAGAAGCAACCACCCGGAGCACAGTTGAAAGGATAAAGGCCCTTGCCATGAAATGCAAGTAGCTGAGTAATCACAGTACCTAGACATATGAGAAACTCATTGAGAACCAATAATTATAGGCATTGGAGTCACAACTCTAGGAAGCAAAGAAAAAAACAGAGACAATACAGGCGCAGTTGAAGCCCTGTCAGCTCTGGAAAGAATGAAGCAATCCCAAGAGAAACGCACCACTCAACAACATATCCACACTATCCAGAGAAGAGTTATGGAAGTAAATCAGAGGCTCCAACCTTTACAAGATAAGGCTTACAAATTGTTCACAGAGGTCGAAGGCCGAGGAGAAGAACTAGACCAAGTTGTTGTTGTAGTAGAACATCGCCTAGAAGGACCCATGAACAAGGAAGTCATCCAAGAGTTCACTAAACAAGAGGCTGTGGCACAACAACAAGTCGAAGAAGCTCGAGCCATTCTCAAGGATTTTGAAGAAAAACAATCCAGACCAGAGTGACTCAGGATGAGTCATAGGTGAGTGTTGGGGGCCTCTTGGCCCTTGACCAAGTTTTGGGAGATCCTTGGTCAATTTTGACCTATTTTGGGACTTGGATAGCCTGTTGAAGGAGGAGCGCAATATGAAGCAGATATCGTAGGATCTCGACCCCATTTTGGGTCCTTTTTTGGATTTGGGATTATGTAACGGGTATGGGGATGTCGGTCCATGGGGATGCCCATGTTTAGGCCTATTTTGTAAAGTATAAATAGATGTCTAGGAAATGTAGGGAGAGCCATCTATGTGGTGTTAGGGATATCTGTGTGATATTGAGCTAAGTGTTAAGTGTGGATTGTATATTCTTTATGGATACTATGTGAGACTTGTAGAGCTACGTAAAAGTAATTGTAAGAAGTCTTGGTGCTGTACCCTAACTCAAAGAAGGAGGATCTGGAGAAATTCACGTAGATCTCCTATCTTCTGCGGAGTAGGATTTTGATGCTATGTGCTTATAAGAAGCTTGACTAAAGATAATAAAGAAGGAAAGTTGCTGGATGTAGCCCTAGGTGGGGGTGAACCACGTACATGCTATGTTGTTATGCTTTGTGTGATGTGTTGATGTCTCTGTGTCTTTACTTGCTAAGTGCTTTGATATAGGTAGATATTTCTATTTATGCTTTGTGCTAACGATGTATATGGATTTTATATCTTACCTATGTGAATGTGCTTAGTGCTTGAATCTTCTAGATATAATTTACCTCTCTATGATAAATTATTAGATACATCAGATCTGACCGAATGATGCGATGCTCTATTTTATCTACAGAGTAGATAATGGTCAAATAATGATGAACTGTCGTTGCTAAGTGCTCTGTTAAGTGTTAGAATCACAGATCCATGTCCCAACTAAGGTTGTAGACATCTGAGTCCTTCAACCACCCCTACCTCTACCTCGGGTAAGACTTCATCTGCTTCGCAGGTGTTGTCGAAAGGGCCGATAGTTAGGGTTTTGTTGGTGTGTTGTTGTAGCGTTGAACCATGGGTCGTCCCCTATAGCAACAACATCAATGTTTCTTCTACTGAGAGTACCATTGTAAGAAAGAGTGCTGATAGGAATTGCAAGAGTGATCCATTGGAAGGAGAGAGGAAACTGTGGGACCTAAACCTTTCTCTAGTTGTGGAAAAGTAAAATCTGTGTACAAACGAGGCGGGCATGCCCCATGCTCATGTCATGTAACTCAAAAAATGTAAGACAATAAATGAAGTTGTATGCTGATGTAGATAACTAGAGCACCCTTTGGGGTGGTTTGATAATGGAAGATGACAATTTTGATGGTGAACATATTCTGAAAAGAGGCAATGACACCTGTAAGAAGTGTCAGTGGCTTGTAGGCATTGATGACCCAACAAATTCAAAGGTTTTCGACTAGCATAAAAAAACTCCAATAGTCGCATAGTAAGACCCATCGTAACATGATATTGTGTTGAAGTTGAATGTTAAGGGGATCAATGATAGAAAAGAGTAATGATGGTTCTCTCTATGTCATCCGAGGCTCCTCATTGTAAAGGTAATGAGAGTCAAGATATTGTCTCTCTTGTGGAAACTGTGTTGATGTCAACAGATAGAGAGACGTGACTCCATGAAGCAAAAGGGATTCATGAAATCCACTGGATGAGATCATGAACTGATGAGGAACACAGATAAATTCAAGATGTGGTGAGAGTCAAGACTGCCCTTGGTTGGGGATATATGTGAAGTATGAGTGGAAACAACTGTGAAACTGGATCTAGTGTCATGGGGACGACTAGACATGGGTTAAATTGTGCTAGAGGCGTGACAAAGTGGACAAAACTTAGAGATCAAAGGTCTATGGACTATGGGATACTCGGGGTTTTTATGGACAATGTCAAGAAGGTAAGGATTTCCCCAACCAAGGGCGATAGGGGTTGCTTTTCTGGAAACCAAGGTCGCTAAAGGGGACAAAAAAAAGCTATGTAAATGCTGGAAACAAAGGCTTTGTATAGTTACCAAATGAATAAAGAATAATTTGGGATAAGTGTGAAAATACAGAAACGTGTGCTCCAATGCAAGATGGCTTGGTCGGTGAGGGCGCAAGTTGTGTGGAGAACTAGTGGAGGGTGGGGGCCCCATGGGTGGGTTTATATATGAGGTAAATGAATGGAGGGAAATATGAAGATGGGAAAACTGATCATGGATGAACTGGAAGGTTAGTGATACTGTGGAGGTGCAGTCAAGATAGAACCATGATGAGATAACCTAGGAGTCCATTGGGGAAGCTAGCAAAATGAGGAGAAAGAGTATGTCGTTTATTATCGAAAATGCATCAAACTATCAGGATTCCCATCCCTAGGGGGTGAAAATAGCATGAGTTTCAAAGTGCCAAGGGGGATTATGAATGGGAAAACTCATGTGGGGAAGAGTGCTACAGGGTGACAATACCAAAATGCAGTGGAGGTGATAGTACTATAGAGCCGGTTGTGAGGATCCTACAGGAAAGTGTCGGAGGGTGTGACTGGGAGATGCAATTGATATTCATAGGGAATGATTACATTCCAGTGTCTATCATATACCTGAGGGGGTTGTGCTGGTGTGTGATGACCAAGTGCCTGCACACATGAAAACCGAATACTCGACGTGAACAATATTTGAAGATAAAGAACATATAACAATTATTCGATAATTTTGAACATGAGCATGCGTACCTGTGATGTGAGAAAAATTCTCCCTCGGGGCCGAGGATGGATGATGAGCTGGGGAATGTGATTGTGTAGGTGGTGGGATCCTGATCTTGTAGCTGAAGATGGATCGGAAAACAGAGACTCTGAGCTCCTGTAACTGATTGTGGAAGTTTGGCAAAAGGGACTATATATAGTTGTAGGGTCCACAATGCCATCTCATTTGTACCTTCTTCTGTAGTGAGTTGACAAGAGGTTTTTAGAGGATATTTGGAGATTCTGAAAGTTCAATCCAATTGGTATAGGAGTTGCGAGAGCCAGGTTAGTGGTCTCATCCTCCTACATAGTAGTTAGGGTTTCTTTTCTGGGAAAGGTCATACCGATGGTCGTACTATGGAATTTTGTGAGGGTGGGCTCCCCAGTGCATGATCGATCGAAGGATACCTGCGCTGGGGTGTGTGGATATCAAGAGGGATTTGCGCATGAGGCTGCATGAGTGAGGATAACAAGTGCGCATTGGATGCACGCCTGTTCGAAGTATAGCTGAGGGAAATGAACCGAAGAGTTGGGAGGATTTGTGGGTAAATCCTTAGATAGTCTATCCATGAACCATGGAGGGGTAGGAAGTGTCTCATGTTCAGGGGAGATGATGAAAAAATTATTTGGAGAGGGAGTAGGGGGAATCACTTGTATCTCTAGAATTTAGGGGGTTGGAGGATGTTTAATAAGGGCCATTTGACGATGCATGTATTCAATGATCCTAGGACACTGGTATGTGAAATGATCCATGGATTCAACGAGAGAGAAAGGACAACTCATTCATTCATTGACTGAGGTCGTGATATAATGGATGTCAGTGACTCAGGGACTATATGACATAGGTGGAGAGGGGTCTTGCTGAAAATGTTGTCGTACTGTCGTTAGTGTCTATCGAAACAGAGGTAGCGTAGGGAAATGATGAGTATAGTGGCCATACTCTGAACAGATGGCACATGCGATTTTTTTTCCCATCCCTTTGTTTCTTGTAGTAGGGGACGAGGGGGTAGTACTAGGGGTGGTTGGTGAAGTGATGAGCGAGGTGGTTTCTCTCGGGATTTGGATCAAATTACGTAACTTGGGGAGAGAGGGACATCTATTTGTAGGGTGTCCTTATCTCTTGCATAGTGTGCAAGGAGGTTTAACTCAGGGAGTAAGTGAAGTGGTGGGTTCTTTCTTCTTCTGCCTTCCCCTGGCTTTGGCAGGGATGCTAGCAAGTGGGGGTGAAGGTGGTGTGGTTGGAGTTAGTATTGGAATCTACATTGAGATTCCCTATATTTGGGGAGGGAGGGATGGTTGGGGAACCATTGCGGGTGGGTGAAGATACCATACTAGAATGTCCAATACCATGTTGGGAAGGGTAAGCATTGCAACTACCTGGAAATATTATACGCCTGGTGGGGGGTAGAAGAAGGGGATTTGAGTGAAGGCTTGGGGGATTGTCTCCCAAACAAGGATTCGTCCTTGGGAAAGGGTGAAATTGGGGGTAAGTGGTGTTGTAGAGTTCTCAGGTAATTCCTGAGGTAGGATTTCTTTGACTGGTGGGACGTTGAGGGGTGGAAAAGCCTCTGTGGGAGGAATGGTATCTCTAGTTTCAGTTCCATTGGAAGATACAACACACACTTGGGCTGAGGGGTGGATGAGTAGTGGTGCTCTGTGGTATGTCCCCAGCAAGGATGGGTCCTTGAAAATTCTAGGGGCCATCTCTATGAGTGGGTAGGCATCAAAATTAGTGTGGACAAGAGGTAGGATGTTATCAATGTTGGAGGAATGGTTGGGATCGTAATGTGAAAGTTGGTCGATGGTGATGATATTCCCATTGTGGGGGAACATCATCGTTTGAAACACAGAAGAGGCCACCGCCTTCATAGCGTACATGTAGCTACGTCAAAACAAGATGTTTTAATAGAGAAGGGCATCGATGAACTCAATGTCGGTAAGAATGCTTTTTCCCCCGAGTTCAACGAAGACATTTTGAAAGATCCCTTCAGGAGAGGATGGTCCTCCATCATAAGATGAAAAAGTGATGGAGGATGGTATTAGCTGAGGGGAGCCAAGTTTCTGCCATACCATTTTGGAAATGATGCATTTGGATGCACCTTCATCGATGATACATCGATGAACTGTGATGTTCTGAATCTTGACTGGTATCTGCAAAGCTACCAAAGTGGGGAGACGAGGTTCCCCACAATCTAGATCAAATGTGATAAGTTTAGTATCAACAGGGTCGACTTCCTCCAAGGCGGAAAACAATGATTTCCATTGAGTGGGACAGGTTTGGAGGACCTCTAATACTAACATGGTTGCAGGGTATTGCGCCAATTCATCAACCAGGCTACAATTCCGTGCCAGCCTAGCCTAAGGGTTGTTGACATTCCATCGTAATGGGATGTGAGGAATACGAATGGGTGGGTCAGTGTCAGGGTGGGGAATAATCAAAGCTTGTTTGGTTGTAACTGGAACTACATCCGAAGTGATGGGAGTAGATTCAGGGGGTGCCCTGTATTGATGACTACACATTTGTAGAAGAATTTATTCTTCGCTAGTGAGGAAGATATTGCGATCCACTAGATTCCCAGGGTTTTGATAATGTCCCATATGTGGTGGGGCAGGATACATCTCCTACTGGGTATTCATCACACCTTGGTGTGGAATAGGGTTTTGCAGCACAACCGGGGGTGGTTGTTGCAAATATTGTTGTGGGGCATGTTGAGGGGTAGGCAGTTCTGGGTGACGCGGTGCATTCGCAAAATCTTTCATCCATTTGAAGTAAAAAATTTGGGGGCAATGGTGAGTATAATGGCCATACTCACTGCAAAGAGCACAAGGGAAGTTTGTCTGGAGGTTATTGTTGTTGTTCCTCCCTTGGATTTTGTTGCTATTTCCCCCTTGGGGGTTCTGGTTCCCCTGATTCCGTTTTCTCCCAACAAGTTGGTTCTGTTGGGGGTTGTTTCCCCTTGGTCCTGGGTTATTATTGTTTTAGTTTTTTCCTTTATTTTTGGAATTATTCGACTAATGGGCCAGATTTTCCATATTCAATTGTTAAAAATTTTGAAATTGCTGAATGGGAGAGGGCTGAACAAATTTAACCCCAGCATGTGGTTTTCCTTATGGAGGAGCAATGGGCTGTGGGGGGGAAGGAAATGGAAAGTACAGATTATTTTGTGGTAATGACCTGTAGGGTGCATAGGAAGGCATAGCAATTTCACTAGTGATCAGGGTGTAAGATGAGGTAGAGGGGGTACTAGAACTTGGTTGAATAGTCGGGCGCATCATGGGTGCCGGTGAAGGTCCACTCATGGGTGGAGGGATGGAAACAAGGTATGGTTGTTGATGAGGAGGGGGGGTAATAAGGGGTCCTTCATACATCGACAAATATTTGGGTGTATCGTACATAGGTGGTGGTTGGATGTATGGATTGTGGTGTTTTTTGGTACCAATCAATCCATCTACTGAGTGAGACATCCTAGGTTTGTCCTGGCCAAATAGTATGAGTCACAGGACATTAGGTAGTACTGTATATAAGTATCATGAGTGTGCATAAATGAGGTCGTACTATTGAGCCTTGATGATGTCTTCCTCCTCAGATTGGGGGAAGGTGGAGGCCACATCTTTGGCAAGGAGGGGGACGAGTGATCTGAGAAACCAATTAAGGCATTATTGCTTGGTGGTTTCTTCTTTTCCTAAACCACGTCGCCGATGCCATTTATGAATGTGGTCAACGATATGTGTGGATGAGATTTGTTTAAACTTGGAGATCAGCTTGAGACCTTTGTCATGGCAAATTGGTAGTTGAAAGAAGGTCAAAAATTCTTTGGGCAAGGATTCAAAAGTCACATGGGACCCTGATTTTTCGTCCATGTACCATTTGGTCGATGGACCTGTGAGTGTGCGCTAAAATAACCTTAATCTGATGAAGTCGTCCATGATGTTGTTTGAAGAGAACCATAAGTGGAAGGTCATGATATGGTTGGCAAGATCTTATCCCGCCTTTCCTTCAAACTTGGGAATGTATGAATGTATTTTGGTAGGCATTGTAGGCCATGTGGGGTCATGCAATATAGGATCATTTGTGAGCTTACTCAGATACAATATGTTGAGGGAGGCCAAATATGGCATGTGAAGTGGCGGTGGAGGATTATTTACAACCATGGTATGAGAATGTTGTGTACCTAACCCTTGAGGGGGGTTGGATGGGGTTTTATTTCCACCTTGAGAATAATTTTCCCCCCTGCTTCCTTGTAAAGGAGAGCTAGTGGATGGTTGACCTTGGGAAGTGGACCCAAGTAAAGTGGAACTAAGCAGAGATGATCCCGATATAGTAGCACTCACAGGGGTGTGATAGGGTTAAGCCAATGAGTTGGAAAGACTGGGAACTCCTCCTAGAAGAGGAGGGAGATTATGTAAGCATCTAGAACGATGGGGATTATGTGGGTCCCCTATGATGTTCGACTAGAAAAGTGAATGTGTACGAATGGTGATGAGAGAAATAAATGAATAAGATTCTTTGTAGAATTTTGGACCTTCACAATATATCTCACATTTAATCACAAGAGTATCATACATAAATCAACTGACAAGAAGCATACATGTGGGTAAGTGGATTTTGTTCGCGTGGGAGAACAAATAAAAAAAATGCTCGTGTCTTAAAAGGACATAACGTCCTTCCTCTCAAATAGCACTAGACCTTCCAATAACACTCAACAGTGGGGTCTAAAGCCACAAGAAGAGAAACAAGTGAAGGATTAAATAATCAATTATAATGAGAGGTAGAGGGTGCATATCCCAAAAGTGCTAGCGATATTTCCCAATAGGCACACAAAATCCTATCAAGAAACAATTGCAGCCCACAATTTCCACCTGGGTAGATGTCCTAAAAATTGGCCACTAGGTACCTCGATCAAAGTGAGGCATTTAGATTTTTGGCCTCAGAAATTAGTCACGGGATGGATCCCTTCCAAGACCTGGGTGCCTCAAGGGGGGATGCACAAAACAACCAGACCTCGGCCTTCGACCCTTCATGGGTATCTCCCCACCTTATGGTGTAGGAACACTTGACTTGGAGTATTTTAAAGTTCCCTATTTGTCAACTTCTAATGTTTGAAGATGTGAGGACCATATAATGGGGATTTATTTGGATGCCTATCCTTGAGATCCTACCTAGACTAAAAAATTCCTTTTGGCACCTCCTATGGAGGAAAACTTAGTGAGGTTTTAGAAAAATTTTACATGTGGTTGTTTGAGAGATTGGGGGTGTGAACCAATCTTGTTTGAATTAAGTCATAGTGGATACTTCCTTCAAGAAATAGTGGGACGTTTCAGAATCCCTTTGGAGGAAACCTACTTCAACCTCCACAGCTCAAGATTAAATTATGTGAGTGAGTAGTGACTTTGTGTGTGAGCAAGTGATAAAATGTGCCAAATTTTTAATAAGTTAGGTGTCACCTTGCAGCATGTGGACTTTGTGCGGTACAACCTTACTAGATGCCATTGGTACAAACTTGGGGAATTTTAAAGTCCATAAAGAACTAGCATGTGGACATATGGGTCCTTACTAATCCTTTAAAATCCCTAATGTGATTTAATCTAAGAAATATTCAAAAAATATCCTAGATTGCAAGCATGTGGGCATGTATGGACCCATTACAATAATCTTTAAACTCCCCTAGTGATGTAAACTAAGAAAGTAGCTTCAAAACTATCCTATCTTTGCAACATGTGGGCATGTATGGGCCCTTACAAATTTAAGATGTTTTTGAAAATAAACTAAGAGGGGCCCTAGGGGGGATTTGTCCTTTCCTAAAGATTTTGTTTTTAAGGGAGACGAAATATTCGCTCAATCATTTTTCTAATTCTCAAGTTCGCTCTATGGTGCAAGAGAAGAGCATACTCAATGATTGAAGTTTGATTTCTAGTCCCAATGAAAGTTTTTATATATGTGATAGTGGATGATTTCAACTTAACTTTTACAATCAAAACAAGCCATCCATGTGGAAAAATGAAAACAAAAGAGGAGAAATATGGTTCTTTTTAACCCCCTAAGTGCCTATGTTTTGAATAACCCTTCATGTGGAGAGGGAATCTAAGTGTGTTTCATTTACAAGTTTCATAGAATCAATACTTAGAAGGCTAGGGGGCTTCAAAATATCACAAAAAACTCTTACAATGTTGGATCTCTGGATATATGCACGGGCCCCAGTTTAGACAGAGGCGCATGTGGTGCCAATGCGCATAGAAAAAAGGAATTGTTGGCGCACCGTGTGCAGAATGTGCTTGGGAACACAATGCTATTGGCACACGTGCTTGGAAGACGTGCCTGTGGGATAGAAAACCCGCACATGTTCTGATACGCATCCGGGAAGAAAATTTTAAATGAAATTCTCCTCATCCAGTGCCGAATTCAGCTCTTTACAGGTAGGACTGGGCCGGTTATGATCCCTGCAAGGTAAATAGATTAAAAAGAAGTTCTCAAACAACCCAAATAGAGAGGAAATTGATAGCTTTCACAAGTATGGTTGCCAATCTGTTGTATCTTTTTCGCTACTTAAATGAGCAAAAGATGGACACTTACAAGTCTAGTTGGGTCAGTTGAACAGAACATAGTTAGTGTATGAGTCACATGACTCAATCACATGAAATAAAAAAACAAATAAGCTAATAATAACTAAAGAAACAAAACTATAATGCATAAGGAAATTATAACCAAAATTAATCAAACAATTGACCAATATTCATGCCACCAATGGATAGATTGTATTAGTGGGAAAACACCAAGGAAAAATGGGGACTTATGGATCCCCTCTTCCTCTAAGGGAGGTCTCTTGAGTCCCCTATGTGAGATCTCTTCTTACAAATGGAAAACTAGGGAAATGGTGAAGAAATCCAAGCCTATTCCCTCAAGAGGTGAGGTGAATAGCTTAATGAAATGATGCTAGTATGATCCAAGAAGGAAAGAGGTTCCTTGTAGGAGAATAGAGGTAGTATAACAATACAATGAGATTCTTGAATTCATAGTGCACCCATGGCCTCTTTTAATAGCAAATATTTGAGGCACTATCCAATCGGTCTTTA